>QEOT01009101.1:0-54013 GCA_003123785.1 Pterocarya stenoptera
TATATATATATATATTATGTGTGTGTAGATGCTTCATTTCACCTACCAATTATTGACGCTTCCCTTTAACAAATTATAATATAATTTGTTTTAAAAAAAAAAATGTTTCCTCTTTTTAGATTGATAAGGTACTGAATCTAGTGGATTTCCTCTTTGCTTGACAATGTATATTTTATCCTCATTTACACCTTTATCTTGCAATTAATTGGTAACTTGTTTGGCTCTTATGCCCTATTCACCATCCACTGGGTTCTTGCCTTTGTTTTTAACTAATTATTAGCTTGTTTGGTTTATGTCCTAATCACCTTTTTCGCTCCCATAATCTACCTAGTGGCCGAGCAGTATATGTGATGCCCAGTCTTTTTCTTTATTCTTCATTACCAGCAGTTGTTGATTCATGGTGAAAATGTTGTACGTTTAGAAACTAGCTATATATATATATATTTATATGGATCGATTATATATAATACATACACTCCGCAGATGATCTTCGTGTTGCTTGTCTGATCAAAACTCAATACCTAATCTGTATATATATTCATGTATGTGTTTGCATATACATATATATATGTATGTATTATATTTTGGGCGAAGCTGTATGTAACGTACAAATTTAAGTAAAGAGCAACAGAGATCTGCACTAACGTTTCTGCAGAACAATAGCAACTTTTCTGAGAATTTTGTCTTGTTAATTATGATACGAACTATTATAATGCATGTGCATGGCTGAATATAAAGCCAAGCTTGCGAGCATTTTATTCATTTATATTTACTTCTTTCCACCGTAAAAAGAGGCCCGGGAAGCTCGTTCTTTCTCTTTGCAAGACCTTTTCTGCATTTTTTTTTCCTTTTAATGCAGACCTCCCAGTAATTCTTCTCGGAGGTCTTGATCTGTTTTTTTTTTTTTTCCTGAGAAGGTCTGATTGATGAGCTGATACTATTGGGAGAGATGGCGGATATCATGTAAGTGTCGATCTCAAATCTTATATATACTAGAATTTTGTGTACATATATCTCACTAGCTATATATATAAATTAATAAACTTTTCTTGTAGTTTATTTCGTTTTGTTCAGTGTATTATATCTTTCTTCTTCTTTACGAAATCACCAGCTTGCCTGATCGGCTAAAAAGAAAATGAAAAGATGACTGTAAATATTAATTGTTTCTAATATGGATTCCCAGATGCCAAAGGATTCAGTAACAACACAGCAAATATTTTTCGGAGAGAATCAGAGAATGAATAAAATTGGATAATTTTATATTATTTTTAACTTGTGGATATCTCGCAGTCTGCACAGAGCCATTCATCACAACCCTTATTGATGCCATGATCATCTCTGTGTAACTTTGCAAGATTAATGTATTAGCCAACTCATGAGGTGGTGTTATTCAGAAAACGCACTTAATTTCATAGCTACAACTTTATTTGCATATATGCTTGCCTAGTGCCAAAGAGAATATATATAGCATCTTCTAGCTTGATGATCTCTAGTTTGCTTCATTATTAGTCATGCATGGAGCTTATAAACTGCATCACTGCTTCAGCATTGCCAGATCTAGCCAAGAAGTTTTTGTGAAAATCTTCAAATTTCATGGATCTGTACTGTGGGGGATTGCATGGATTTATCAGGGCCTTTGCAGGTTCTATAATGCTGTCCTTACTAGGATAAATGAAGAAGGCAGCGGATGTTCGAGAAACGCTTGAATTTGTGACTGCTCGATGTTCAGCACCTTTGAGCTTCCCATTGGTGATCATCTACCAACTCAGAGAAAGTGAAAGTACTTATCAGGCTAAAGCCTTTTAATTACCAAGAAGATTGAAAACATTTAAATTCCCTGGCATTTATAAAGAGATGGTATAGTACTGATGCGGTTCTAATTAATTGCTCATGAACTGATAATAATAAAACCAATTATCCTCAAACAATTAAAGAGACCTGAGATGACATCATCAAATCCAACCTAAATTAAACAAAAGTATTAGTTTTAGGGAGATCAGGAGGAGACCATCTCCCATTGAATAGCCCATAGCTAGGGCCGGCGGTCTATTATACTGATCCAGCGGATCCATAGATAGTGAAGCCAGATTCTTCTTTCATTTTCAATCGAGAGAGAGAGAGAGAGAAAAGAAGAAGAATTCATGATATATTATTCGTTATGCACGGCTGAAACTAAGGGATGGAAACAACACATGATTCCAATATTCTTTATTTTGAATTATTGTTGTTGGTTGAGTTTAGGTATATTATTTAAACATATATATGGACCCAAACAAAGAAGTGAATATCATAAAATTAAATAAAGGAAATTAAAAGAAATTAAAACGGAAGGTCAAATACGTTTTAATTAAGCTGATTGTATCACATGATCGTCTGTACTTTTCACCATCTTTACAATCAGATTTGGAGTACAAAAGGGTGCCAATATTAGGCAATTTGCGATATATAGTTTTAGAGAGTGAAAATCAAATTTGATAACTTATTAGGATGATCATCAAATCGTAAAAATATACATGGGAGTTTATGGTGGAAAAAATGTATATAATTAACCCAAAACAGGAAAAAATAGATTATCGCCATGAAAGGGCAAACATGACATGCAAGAAGTTATAATTAGGCCTGAATCGTATATACGTATATATGGAGATATTTATATACCTGTAACACATAACCTCCGTTAACTACAAAGGCATGAGGAAGAGGCTCAACACCAATCCATTCACCATCTTTGACGACTTGAAGTCCATTAATTTCTTCTTGAAGTAGTATGGTGATGAGGCTAGGGTCTCTGTGTTTGAGTAATCCTAGAGTCAAACTTGGGTCTGGGCATGGGGGATAGTGATTAACCAACAGTACAGGATTTTGAACAAGTCCCCCGCTGAAATAACTGGTACCAAGTCCCAATCCTTGACAAAGAAGCTCCAAGATTTGATCCCCCAACTTTCTTAGTTCTTGCACATACTTCCCAACAACCTCCCTGGATATATATTGTAATTGCCAAAAACATCTAGCATGATCAGTTGATTATATATAATTAATACTGCAAAACAAAGTCGTCGTTGCATGCAAACTCGGAAGCTTGAAAGATCAAATTTATATATACTTTTGCATATCTCCTGTGCAGGTAAAAGTAGCTAGCTACCACTTATATGCATGCAAGATTATTAATGCTTCCTTTACCTGTATTTACTTGGCTTTGCAGGCCAAAATTGCATGTATTCCTCGAAAGGATGACAAGGGTGTGTCAGTGCATCCCTCCAGACGTGAATCTCCTCAGCTGTGTACTTTTCACTGCTCGTGTAGAATCTGCAGCTTTTATTGGGGTCCGTGGAACGTTGACTTGTCTTGTCCTTCCAAGACATGCCATGGAATTCTTTGAAAACCCCCATTGCATCATCCATTAATTTCTTGGAAACTCCATGATTGATGACCTGTTTTACATTTTTTGGATAGGAAATGTAAATTTTACTTGATAACGATTATTAAACATGGATACAAAAGATTATGCATATATATATATGTGTGTGTGTGTAAGGATGCTCGCGCGCGTTCATATATCATACAAAGCATCCCCTTATCATCGGGATCATTTGTAACCCTTGAAATAGGAAGCAAGGATTTGAAAACTGCGCGCTAGCTAGCTAAAAGCTGACAATTCCTTGTCAAACAACTTTCAGAAACTTTATGCCAAATTTTCAGAGAATCTAACAGAAGATCGGATCAGTGAAAAACTTAAAAGGAAGATAGAGAAAAAGGGTTCAGCTTGAACCTGGAAAAATCCAAACTCCTTGGTAGCTTTCACAATATGCTGAATGATCTGGGCTTGATCATGACCCTCAAAATCAACTACAGGAATTGTTTTGCACGGTTGAACGACGAGCTTCCCAGGTCTTTTTTCTGGTGGGTGCACATACGATTCAGGTACGAATTGAACATTAGGCCAGCTTGAAACAAGTTTCCGATCATCCCCGGCCTCCATGTCCGTCAATCTTTTGAATAATTGCAGAAAAAGGCTATCTGATGGCGTGAACCAAAGTTCGATTGTTCATTGGGAAAACGTTTGCAAGTTTGCCTCTTATTATAAGCTAGCTCATCCACATGCAAGGACAGTTGATGGAATAAGATTAATATTAATCACATTTTTTTTTTCTTTTTTTGTTGAATAAGAATATATAATAATCACATGAGAGTACATATACATATATATATATATATATATGATACCATGGACCAAGTCCTTTTCCTGCAGAGAAGGCTTTCATTTTTTAGGTAAATAGAGTTCTCGAGACCCAAGACAGGCAATTAAAACCTCTTTCTAATTAATTATTTCAGAAACGTGAAGGGATTGACTAAATTTTTATATCCTGTATGTTTGCGTCAAGAAGATATTATAATATTGTATTCAACATTAAAAAGGCCAGCAATCACCGGCCAATAAAATACACGGTCATGAAGTCGTATAAAAATGGCATGATATACGTACACCAGTATCTATACTTATATTTCAAAACCCTTTTGACTATATATGTATATATATATATATATGGTATTGATCATTTTGAAATCTTGGATGGAGATCAGGAAGGAGTATTGACAAAAATAATTGCTCCCCTTTATATATGTATATACTTGCATGAGCTAGAACCTGAAACTTAATGCAGTCTGTGTTGAGCTTAAGTTATGATGCGGTGCATAATGAGAAGTTAAGTCGTCTACGAAAAGTAGAACTAAAAAGTATAGCAAATTCTTTCGAGTGGAGGTCACAGTACGAACGTGTGTTGTGTGCAAGTTTCGCTGGATCGAAGGTCTCGATCTCGATCGGGAGATCTATCTAGTTTTATTCTAATTATAACTTTCTTAAGAAGAGCTAGCTAGCCTCGCTCTTGACTGAAATTCAACTGATGGGCACTGCATCATGATGCGAAGTTTGGAAAAAGCAGCTCGCAGCTTAAAGATCAGCATATATATATTTACAAATTATTAACCTCTGAGATTTTTATTTTATTTTTACTCCATGTGATCTCCATATGAATCCTGCATTGACAAGTTGGAAATATATATAAAATGTTTAAAAGTACCATGAGTATACAGCTGGTAGCTATCTAGCTAGAGATTAATTTGGAGGCAGATTTGAATCGTGCATGTGGTGTATATATATATATATATTATACATGTTGAACATTATATCGATTAATATTGCTCATTCATGTGGTAATATATATATAAATATATATATATATATATTTGTACAGACGAGAAGTCAAAGAATGAATTGAAGGACATGACCATTAATATATATTTAAAGTTACTTTCCATCTCATGTACTTGCTAATTAGATAGAGTACTCTCTCTCTCTCTCTCTCTCTATATATATATTATACATGTTGAACATTATATCGATTAATATTGCTCATTCACGTGATAATATATATATTTGTACAGACGAGAAGTCAAAGAATGAATTGAAGGACATGACCATTAATATATATTTAAAGTTATAAACTTTCCATCTCATGTTCTTGCTAATTAGATATACTCTCTCTCTCTCTCTCTCTCTCTCTCTCTCTATATCTATTATATACACAGACGAGTAAGTACTGCTAGAAGATTCAAAATTGATCATCTCCCTATAGTCAATAAAATCGCCGGAAATTTTTCGTAGCAATATATTAGCCACATTGAGAGAGCTAGGATGTCGACTCGAAAGCAAGAAACTTCTACCTAATATGGTTCAGTGAAATATATAACATCAAATTAGAGATGTAACTTGCTGCATGCTCGATCGAAACAGAAACATATAATAAAATTATAAACGTCCATTTCCAATTTTTAACGTTAATTAATTTGATCAGTGCGGACAGATAATTGTTGCAAAAGAATAACATGACTTGTTCATACCATGTGATCTCTTCCTAGCGAGTCATTAGGGCATGTGGATTGCTTATTATATATAAGAGGGGTACGCTTTCAATAATTAATATTGTTATTTTTTCCCTTAAGGTCAATTGGTGCATGCATGTTATAATACTTTGTCACCTAATTAGTGAGTGGTTGTTTTCAATGTACGTACGTAGCTTCGGAATATCGGAAACCTATATAGTTTACTTTTTAGATTAGCAGAAAGTCCAGTCCGTGGAAAATTCTCATGTTGCGAACCAGTTCATTGTTCCTTACTCAAATCTTGAATGTTCTTCTACACAGAACCAAACCATTATAATTAACATTCAACAGTACTACTTGCTGAAAATCAGAGTGATCGATCATCGAATAATATATAATATTGTCGTGAAGAAGACAGTACGTTATATACGTATTCATGTTTTAATGAGAAAAATGACTACAACATACACGTGTAAGCTGATTACAAGCTAGATATAGGGTGTTTGAAAACAAAGTTTGAATGGAAAATACAGGCCGGTATGAGAGTCAGAATTTTGCAAGGTTTTACACGATAAAATCAATATTTCTGATATTAATTAAATATGATAGAGTATAAAGTCAGGGTTTGAATCCAGGATTTCTACTATAATACTATGTGAAATTATTGCTTGTCCTAAGAGATTAAGTTGATGGGAAGAGATAAAATTAATTATTTGTAATATATAAATTCTTAATTTGTTAATTAGATGAGAATTTTTACTTATTATCCCCACATGACCACATGACACTAGTACACATGATTTTTTAATTTTTAATTTTTTTCCTTACCAAATATGTGGTGTATAAATGATCATGAGTAGAAAAATTCATTTAGTTTAATATAAATAAAACTAAAATAAAAATAAAAATAAGTGTAGTGCGTAGTTTGTGGGATGATGAGTAGCAAAATTTAATTTTTTTAATAATTATTGTACTGGTGTCGTGTATGAGTAGCAAAGCTCAGTTTGAAAAGGGGATTGATTTTATCCCCTTTTCAAACTGATCATCGAGAAGCTGTCTGGCTAGATTTGTTAATGCTAACTGCCACCCTTGGTTATAAGGCATATATATATACACACACACACACACAGACATACTCATGTTTTCCTCGTTTGATAGTTCTTGACTTGTTTATGTTGTTGCCTAACGGAAATATAAGCTGGGGAAAGAATATATATACATATATTTATATATATATAAATATATTCTAAAAGCTATAGATCATATTAATATTTATGATCGAGGAGTCATCATAACACGTAAAGGCATCATGCATGATGGATGCACATGTCAAGTCCACATCATCATGATTGTTTAATTATTAATGCATGTTTTGAACTTACATGTTGATATGTTATGGAGTACGTAGTATTTAAACAAATTCATCTCCCTGTTTGCAAACCGGCAGCTAGCAGGCTACTAGTACTCATGATCATGGTCATCATGAATTTGAAATAGCTTCCATGCATGCATGCATGCAGTACCATACTTTCAGAATAAAATAGGAAGCAGGTGATTACATATATACATACAAACATGTATTTAAGCATGTATGTACGTATGCCAGATTATTAATGACTGACAACAGTCCGTCATTTCTGTATAGATATTTAAACGAAAAAAAAAAAAAGACAAAAGGAATGTGGTAAAACGTTAATGTCAAATCGGTCGCATAGTACTACTGCAAAGAAATATATATTGATGAATCGGTAAAAAGTAAAGCAGGCCATGGCTTTTGATTCCTATATTTGGTATTCCTCTTTGCCACATTAGGAGTACCTATGATGATCTGATCAATAGATCATGCATTTGATAAATCATTTAATTTATATATATATAGTATATTCGAGCTTTTCATAAAGATATATATATTTATATATATAGAGCATGCATGCTTTTTCGCTCCACTTTATAACATTGATCGGATCCAACTTGCAGGTCACTGACCTTTTCTACATCTACCGGCCACTAGATAGCTACTTATGATCATGGACATGATGAATTTAAAATATATATATTTGCAGCAAGTGTGCATAAAAAAACCATTATTGTAACTGGATATGGAAAAATGATGTATTTTTCGAGCTAAGATCGATATTAATAATGACTTGCTTTTTTTGAGCTGGTTAGTTAAAAACAAGGGCCGGAGAACATGCAGCCAAGAATCTCTGCAAAATAGATTAATTTTCTTGCCAAATGATGTCAGCTGCAGCTTGTTGGTTTTTGTTTGGTTTTTTACGTGCATGCACGTACGTATTTGATGCATATGAATGACTGGTATATAGCAAGCAAGTGCAGAAAGTCTTTTTTAAAGAGTTTCCCATATATATAAATATATATATATATGCAATAATATTGGACCCTTGCATTTTTTAGTTGCACTGCCTCATCATGCACAACGTCCCGGATCTAATATTCCTCATTGAAGTTCTTGGGGCCGGCCGGGAGGGCCCCCTAGCTAGCTGCCACTATCGTTTTTATATATAGTTTCGTCCCTGCAATGAAATAGACATTCATGAATAGATTCCCTGAAGAAATATTGGACATTTAATGAGGCCGTTTCAACTTAGAGTACAGGCAAATTAGCTAGCTAGGATAGATTAATCCTTTATATCCATTTTTCAGGAGATCGAAGATTAAACTGCATTCATTTCCTCAGGCCAAGGATTTGAATTATTCATGTTATTAATTAATTTCAACGTGAAGCAATTAATTAACCAGTACATTTTTATGATAGAAATTACTTCAGGAAGCAAACCTAGATTCCGATCTCCAACTGAGATCATATATAGTATATGGTTGCTAATTAATTTTGGCAATTTAAACCATATATATGATAGAATTAATTTTAAAATATAACTAATAGAAATTAAAATGAAAAAAAGAAGAAGGTCGATATAGGGGTGAGAAATTCTAAGTTATATTTATATAGAGAAATTGCATGAAAATTAATGAGATTAATTATAAACTAATTTTTGAAATTAGTTCTCTTAATAAAATATGAAATTCTTCGTAATATTACTACAGCTAGCTAGCCTCTGAAGTACTCACCGATTGATATAGATATATAGCCCGATTCATCGGAAATAAAACTCGTCTAAAAAATACTGTCCGTACGTACGTAGAAAAAAATATTTGTTGTTTAAAAATAAATAAATAAATATTTGTTGGATCATCATGCATGGTATGATTCATATCATTTCTTATTATTTCCACTCGTACGTACATCTATCGATCATGACTGATCTCAAATTTTATCCTTAAGTCCATATCTCAGCTCTCTTATTTTGTCTTTTTTTCTTAGATGGTAATCATACGATGGACATTTGACATGCAATGTGATGGTGATCTTCGCGTAGTGCATTGTAGGCTTTTAGTGCTAGTGGCCGTACGATATATATATAGACTTATAGCTACACAGCCAAATATTTTTTTATTGTTTTAGCCTTCTGCTCGACTAATTGTGGTTCTGGGTTTGTGTGATATCATTATCAGATATATAGAGTTTTCTAATCTTATATATATATTTTCAAAACATAAGCAATGTCCCTGTTTAAAGTTGACAATATACAGAAACGTGCAATTATATATTTAGAAAACAAGAACATATTTTCTTACTATATATTAACGTAAATAAAATTAATGTTTTAGCATTTTGTTTTACAAAACTTGGTCCAATTTAATTGTAAATTAATATGTTCCCTTAGATCGAAATTGGATAAAAAAGTTTAAAAGATTGTAAGATCTAGCTAGGTTGGTCTTTTAAGATCTTTAAGTTATGATTGTTATCCTTCAACTATGTTTGTTAATGTCGTGTTTCACACACTTTTAGGCCAGGTTCTGATAACTCAAATCTTTAGAAATGGGTCTGTGAAAGATACGAGAGAAGACAACTAGGAGATGGCGACCTTAGTGCCGGGGAGTCTCTGATGTCAAAGTTAATAAATTCTCTTGAAAGTTTGTAAATAAATGAAAGAGTTTAGGGATCAAAGAGATTTTCTCGTACCTGGAACTTACTATTTATACCATAAGTCTGTGGGGACAGATCGTATCTACTCCATGGAGTCCGTGTCCTTCGTACTATTCCATTAGTCAGAGTTCTTAAATGCAGCGAGGCTTTGCAATGACGTCATTAATGTGGAGTATAGCTCAGGTAGTGGTGCCATTAATGCGGCGTAGTTTTCCGATTTCCCTTTCCTAGCTAGCTTCATTGGTGGTCCGTTGATACCCTTCTTGTCAGAGGATCAGGAGTTCCCCATACATTACGCACACTACACAGGCGAGCACTCAAGAGTTGGACACTATTCGAGAGCTTTTCAGATCGATGAGTCTCCTCCCCTGCAGCACACATTACAAGAAAATCAAATTTTCCCTCGTTTGAAATTCACCTCAATAAGTGCTTAAATCGCCGCATTTAACTATTCCTAGCGATTTAAACATCGCTGCATGTCCATTGCATTTGTTTGTTCACTTCTATTTTAACCCAATGAATACCAAAAATTGCAGCAAATAATTACTTTTTTCGGTGATTTTTTTCGTCACAAATGGTCATTCGGTTTGCCTATTAAATCGTTGGGAAAACATATTTGCGATGAATTATAATCATCGCAAATACTTAAGAAATCACCTCGAATGAAGAGATATATTCCAACGGTCTAATTAAATCGCTGGTAAACCTTTTTGCGGTGGCCACTGATCATCACAAATATTATAAAAACAGCCGCGAATAAGTATTTCTAATGATTTTTATTAATCGTCCGCATGATATATTTTCTACAAATTATTGTCACCGAAGTAGGGTTTTTGATCACCGTAAATAATTTTAATTTACGAAAAAATTATTTCTAGCAAATTCTACTCACTAGAAAAGGTTTTTCACAAAATTAAAAAAAACAAATACATCAAAACAGAATTTTGCAGCCTTCATAATTTTACCGTACACTCTGGATTGGTTTATAGTTCTTTTTACATACTCAAAAAAGATCCACTACTAATATGACCATATTATGATCTCCTTAACTCAAATGAAAGGACTACATTATATATTAAGAATAAAAAAACAAAAACAAAAAAATCCAGATAAATCAAGTCACAATCTTATAAGTAAGATAGCTAATTGATAATCCATTCAATCCTGAAACAGAGCAAGAACCAATATCACCCCCTCCTTTAAAAAAGGGCAACAAATACCTCAAGCTGCACATTTTTTTTACCAGCTGCTTCTGAGGTCTTGGTCTTCAGTAAACCTGGCATATATTTTGTTATTCAACTATGGAAATTAATAGATAACTTGTTAAGGATGTGTTTCATTGCCGTCACCTCACGATTACCTGCAACCAAAGATTAGATGGTTTCAGGGTTCGATGGAAAGCCTCCAATGCTTAAATCAGTTATAATACGAGAATAATAATAATAATCTCTAAGAATCTAGGTACGTAAAAAGAATCCAATCCCTATTACGAACCTGGATTCTTCTCTTATATAGAACTTCTAACCATTCTGTTGCTTAAAGGATAATAGGGATATCTATTATTCAAATTCAAACTTGGGGATAAGGGTTCCTGCTTTAATGGATTGTTACAATAACTACCCTTATCCTTTATCACCGCTAGGTGGTCATCTAGTCGGCAATGGGAAATGGGCTAGGCCCTTCTCGAATTTAATAAGCCTCTTCGATATTGAGACTCAAATTATGAATAGGTGAAGACCCAGGCCCATATTGCCCAGGCGAGAGGAATGTCCATAACCAGAAACAGAATATTTAAAATATGAATCCAATGAAGTGAACCAAGTTGCTAAAGTAAGTGTCCATGACATGAAGAATATCAACAGGCCAGGGTAAAATTCTATTTCAATTTTAAACCAACCAGATAGGCCTCTTCAATTTTAATCCACCAAATTATTAAAGGACATGCAGCAAAGGTGAGGTCACAAGTTATGACTTGGGAATTTTGAAAATGGGGGTCAGGAATATATGGAGGATGAAAATTTCTAAATCTAAATGACCTAGGCAGCAGTCCGAAAGCACTAGAGGAAGTACATTAATTTCCTAAATTTATTTGATGAAACTTATCCATTATCTTTAAAGGGAACCATATTTCCTCTAGTGCCCACAACATCATGGGTTAAAAACTTAGGTTAGTAAGTTGAATAAAAGGTCAAAAATGGTTGTTATGTCATTAATTAAGTGTACATATTAATATTAAGTACATTTTCATAAAATTTTCAAACTAATCATTACAACTTTTTAAAACTAATCATTACAACTTTTTTAAATTTTTAAATAAAAAATAAAAAACAATTCCAAAATTTTCAAATCTCCAAACAAATATTATAAAACTATATTATTACAATATTTTAACTTGATAATATTTTTTATTCAATTTTTTTTCTCTCTTTTTGCAAAACTTAAAAAATACTCAATTCAAACTATCTCACTACTATTCACAAATTATCTTACTACTATTTACAAAAATCTCATCTCATCTCACTCTCCAAACAAACTCTAAGAGTTGGACTATACCAAACCGACACTAGCTTAGACTTAGTTTATATTTCTATATGTATCTATTTTTCTCTCGTTTTAAGCTTAAACATTTTAGTAGATCCAAGTTCTTCAATGTTCGCTAAGAGTTGGACTATGCTAAAAGTTAAACTTGACTTGTATTTCTATGTATCTATTTTTCTCTCGTTTTAAGCTTAACTTTTTAGTAAATCCAAGTTCTTCGGTGTTCGCTAAGAGTTGGACTATACTGAACGGATATCCAATAGTATAAAAAATAACACACTGCCTTTGATAGAAAAAAACAATCCTCATATTGATTCAGTCTTTGAACAGATATATACAAAACTTATGTTCTATCTAAGGAAAGTATATAAAGTCTGTAATTTAAAAATATACAAAAGTTACAAAATAAGGAAGGAAGAAACGTATGAGTTGATTTTCCTTGGCTGTCACAGATTGCTGAAATCTTGGATATGCTTGGCTGTTACAGCTTCTAATTTTGGTCAGTATCTTTTTCTTTAATACGCCCCTGCAAGATTGGACTACCGTTAGCTAGACCAAGCTTAAGCCTCAGAAGTTCTGTACACTGTTTTGAGAGGGGCTTTGTCAGTAAATCTGCAAGCTGATCCTCAGTGTGAACATGATGAACATAAAGTGTGCCTCTTTGAACTAAGTCATGCACAAAATGTAAATCGATTTGAATATGCTTCATCCTTAAATGTTGAACTGGATTGAAGCTCAAATGAGTTGCACCAAGATTGTCACAAAGAAGTAGAGGTGGTGTTTTAAGTGAAAAACCAAGTTCATGAAAAAGTGCTAACAGCCACATAGTTTCTGATGCTCCATTTGCAAGTGCACGATATTCAGCCTCTGTGGAGGAGCGGGCAACAACTTTTTGTTTCTTGGAACTCCATGAGATAGGATTGGAGCCAAGAAAGGTGATGTATGCCGAAGTGGAAGTGTGATCATCTTTGTTTCCAGCCCAGTCAACATCACTATATATTGTCAAGCATGGAGCAGCTGATTTTTTTAGTTGGATCCCATGGAATATTGTCTGCTTTAGGTATCGCAGAAGCCTCTTAGTTGCTGTCCAATGAGTAACGGTTGGCTTATGCATGAACTGTGAGAGTTTGTTGACAACAAAAGAAATGTTGGGTCAAGTTAATGAGAGATATTGGAGGCTGCCTATCACTCTTCTGAACTCGGTACTATCAACAGCCGTTGTACCATCAATCAAACAAATAGAGGTTATGGTTGAGAGAGGTGTTGATACATCCTTAGCACCACTCATATTTGTTGTTTGAAGTAGGTCCCGAATGTACTTGTGTTGGGAGAGAAATAAACCTGCACAAGTATTAATAACTTCGACCCCAAGAAAAAAAGAAGAGCACCCATGTCCTTCAATGAAAACTGATCCCCAAGTTTTGAAATAACCAAGTCCACAAACTTCTTGTCACTGCCCGTAATAACAAGATCATCAACATAGACAAGGAAATAACAAGTGATTGAGTCATGTCGATATATGAACAAAGAAGAATAAGCTTTCGAATTATAAAAACAAGTTGAATAAGAGCATTCTTCAAAGCTGAATACCATGCACAAGGGGCTTGTTTAAGCCCATAGATTGCTTTGTTTAATCTACAGACATAATCAGGTTTTGAGGGATCTTTGAAACTAGGGGGTTGCACCATGTAAACTGTTTCTGTCAATTTTCCATGCAAAAAAGCATTATTGACATCCATTTGCCTTAACTCCCATCCATTCATAGTGGCAATTGTCAAAACTGTCCGAATAGTTGCCGGCTTAACTGCAGGACTGAATGTCTCCTTATAATCAAGGCCAGGACATTGATTGTACCATTTGGCAACAAGTTTGGCCTTGAACCGATCTATAGAACCATTAGCCTTCCTTTTAACTCTGAAAACCCATTTACATCCAACTGGGTTACATTTTTCAGGGGCGGGAACCAAGTCCCATGTGCCGTGTCTCATGAGAGCAGTGAGCTCATTGGACATAACTTCACGCCATTGTGGATGAGCCACAACTTTGGTAACACACGTTGGTTCAAGAGTTGATGGGAGAGGATGTTTTGTGACGGTGTGAAGTTGCTTGGGTTTAAAAATATTGTTCATTGACCGTGTGGTCATCGAGTGGGTTCAGGAAGGCTGATTTTCTGGTGGGGCAGTGGGTATAGGACCAGATGATGAGTTTGGTGTGGGTGCAGGTGGAGACGATACATGCATAGGTAAGGAATTTAAATTGAAATCATGAGATTGAGAAACCGAATTTAAATTTCCTAAACCTAGGGCAGCAGATACTTGTGTTTGATCTTGAGGAGAAATTGGAGGAATATTACCTGGAGATGATGCTTCAACGACGGCGACCGTTTCCGACATCACTGGTGGTGAAAAATTCCTGGGATGGCTGCTGTCGTGCACTGGAATAGAGGAGAGGTTTGTAGGAGAGGAAATGCTAAAGTGTTGTGGAAGAAAGAAGGACGAAGTGGATATTTGGGTAGAACTGTCGTGGGTCGATGGGCCATGTAAATTAGATGGGCTTTGGGCTTCATCAAAAATTACATGCCGTGACATGTACAACCGTTTGGTGAGTGGATCCATGCATTTATATGCATTTTGATTTTGAGAGTAGCCAAGAAAGATACCAGGTATGGACTTGGGCTGCAATTTATGAGTGCTGTAAGGCCTTGTGAGTGGGTAGCAAAGACAACCAAATTTTCTAAATTAAAGATAATTGGGTCTTTGACCAAAAAGAGTTTCAAATGGTGATTTGTTTTGTAAAAGGGGAGTGGGTTGGCGGTTTATGAGATATGTGGCGGTTTGAAAAGCATGAGGCCAATATGTTAATGGAAGAGAGGCATCTTGCAATAAGGTGAGACCGGTTTCTACAAGATGACGGTGACGTCGTTTTGAAACTCCATTTTGTTGTGGGGTGTACGGCGCANGCCAATATGTTAATGGAAGAGAGGCATCTTGCAATAAGGTGAGACCGGTTTCTACAAGATGACGGTGACGTCGTTTTGAAACTCCATTTTGTTGTGGGGTGTACGGTGCGGTGGTGTAATGACTTATGCCATGAAGGGATAAGTATTTTTTTAGGCTTAAAAATTCACCACCATTGTCCGAATATAGGCTTTTAATTTTTGACTCAAAACGGGTTTCAACAAGATCTTTGAATTGTAGGAAAATGGATGAAACGCTTGATTTTGTAGCCATTGGAAAGAACCACATGTACTTTGTGTAATGATCAACAAAGATGAGATAGTAACGAGAGCCATCAATACCAGTGAAATAAGCGGGTCCCCAAACATCCGTATAAATAATCTCAAGAGGCATGGAACTTTGAAAACTAGTCAAGCCAAAAGGTTGTTGATGTGCTTTATTAATATTGCATGAAGTACATGAAGATGGTAAAGTTTTTGAAGAAAGAGGAAGGGAAAAACAATTGACAAGTCTTTGAACAAGTTTCATAGATGGATGTCCAAGGCGCTTGTGCCACCCATCGAAGGAAGTTCGTTCATGCACATTAGCAACCATTGTAGAATTAGACGTCACCATTGAGTTCGGAAACATGTAGACGCCATTTTCACATGCACCTCTTAGTAGTATCGCCCCCGTTGTTTGGTCCTTCACAAGAAAATAAAATGGGTGAAATTCAACAAGAATATTATTTTGTTTTGTGAAATGATGCACAGAAATTAAATTCTTGTGAATATTAGGAACACATAATGTATCATGAAGGTAAAAGATTTTTTGAGCAGATTTTAAGGCTAATGAACCAATGTGTGAAACGACCAAACCTGTGCCATCACCAAGCACTACTTCATCAGTTCCATCATATTCAGAATGAACGGACATATTCGCAAGATCGCCAGTGATATTATAGGAAGCAGCGGAATCAAGAAGCCATTTAGAGTCCTGTATATTGGACGTAGCAGCACAGTTTGCACTGAACTCATTGGACGGTAGTTGTGGACAGGCCTTTGCCGTGTGGCCCAGTTGATCACAGATCTAACATTTGGGCTGGTACCTTTTCTGAGTTGAAGTGTTTCGACCCGAGCCTGGGCCCCTGTTGTTGGTTCGGTTATCCTTGGACTGATTGTGTCCTGAGCGAGAGGATTGAGGATGAGGGTTACGAGACCCATTCGGCTTGGAGGAGGAGAAGTTCCTCTGTTGCTGATTTTTTCTAGCCATGAAATTAGCAGTAGCAACAAGCTGCTGGGAAGCCATCTCCATGCGACGGAAGTAACTCTCATGGCCGACAAGAAGGTCATGGAGTTCTTCAAACATGAGGGATTTCTCCCTTGCCAGAGTAGGGGCGGCTATCTCCCTAAAATCGGGTCCAAGTCCATTGAGGACATAGAGGGTGAGATCATCATCTGAAATTGGATGATCTATCAGTGCTATTTCATCAGCCAAAGCCTTGACAGCATGGAGGTAATCTGGAACAGAACGATTTCCTCGTTGAATCAAGGAAAGCTCTTCCTTTAACTGCATCACCCTTGTACGCAAACGACTAGCATACATATTGTTCAATTTCTTCCAAGCTTCATGAGATGTTTTGGCTGTAGCAATGAGTGGGGTTATAGTGGAAGTGGTAGATGTTAGAATAGCACTTAAAATAAGTTTGTCTTGCCTAACCCAATGGGTTTTTTGAGAGGCAGACGTGGGTGTGCCTGTGGAAGAAGGGCACTGGGAAACACCCGTAACATAGTCCATCAGATCATACCCAATGAGCAGTGCTTCAAATTGAGCACGCCATTGGGAAAAAGTGGAGGAGGTGAGTTTTTCATTAATCTGGACAGTGATGTTAAGAACAACCAAGGGATTTTCAGAGGTAGAAGAAGGTTGAGGAGTTGGGTTTGCTGCGGAAGACATGATTGGATCTTGGTCTCATTAGAGATAGGTTCTCTGATACCATATAAAAAATAACACACTGCCTTTGATAGAAAAAAACAATCCTCATATTGATTCAGTCTTTGAATAGATATATACAAAACTTATGTTCTATATAAGGAAAGTATATAAAGTCTGTAATTTAAAAATATACAAAAGTTACAAAATAAGGAAGGAAGAAACGTATGAGTTGATTTTCCTTGGCTGTCACAGATTGCTGAAATCTTGGATATTCTTGGCTGTCATAGCTTCTAATTTTGTTCAGTATCTTTTTCCTTAATAGTCTTGACTTCTATTTTTATCATTTTATGTATCTATTTTTCTCTCGTTGTAAGCCTTACTTTAGTGGATTCAAGTTCGAACTAAACAGACACATCTAGATATTGTACTATGAGTAATTCCAAATTCCAATAGGCATATTGGCCAGGGTAATATCCTTAGGCGATGCTTGAAAATAAGATGAAATGAGATGAGAAATATATAAATAGTTGTGAAATAATTTGTAAATAGTAATTAAATAATTTGAGTTATGATGTTTTATGAGATTTTGCAAAAGAAGAAAGAAAAAGTTGATTAAAAATATTAAAAATATAAATATTATTAAAATATTATTTTTTAATATTATTTGTGTTTTAAGATTTCAAAATGTTGAATTATTTTTTGTATTTTGTTTGAAAGTCTGAAAAAGTTGTAATGATTAGATAAAAAGTTGAATATTTGAAATTGAAAAATATTTGTGTTTAAGTGATATTTGGAAAGAAAATGAGATGACTATCTCATCTCCTAAAAAAATCTAGTTTTGGATGTTGAGATGAGATGAGAATTTTTGAAAATTTTGTGAATAGTGTTAAGATGAAAGTTTAAAATATTATTTTTTAATATTATTATTGTTTTAGGATTTGAAAAAGTTGAATTAGAATTTGAAAAAGTTGAATTATTTATTATATTTTATATAGAGATTTTAAAAAGATGTAATGATGAGATTAGGTAGAGATGAGATTTCTCATCTTTGCCACCAAACATAACCTTAAGTTGGGTTTGGATGTTGAGCTGAGTTGAATTCTCTATGAATAGAAGTGAGTTGAGATGGTGGAATGAGTTTTGTGGAGGCCACCTAAGATGAGTTTAAAAGTTGTGATGTTAAGACGAGTTTAAATGTATTTATGGGAAGTTGAAAAATATTGTAGATTCCACGTGTAAAGAGGTTTTGAGTTGAAATAAGTTTAGTAATTTGAGAGTTAGATGTTTGGATATTAGAAGATGTCTAAATCTAAACCAAACTTAGCTGAATTGAGTGCAGTCAAGAAACCAAACGAGCTAATAAGATGCATTCCAAACCCACAATCTAACCTTTATTGGTTTTATGAAGACTAACTAAATTAAAAGTCAACCTATTTAGGGTTGATAATTTGTGTTCTCGAGTTGTGTTTGCATTGTGTCAAATCAAGTTATAAGTATTAGACTATATGAGTCAACCCAAATGCGACTTGTTTAATTAAATGGATCAGACTCTAAAATTCGAACTGACTTGTTTAATTAGCGAGAGACATGACTCTTAATCTCATTTAGTAATTAATCTTTATTGAATTAACCTTGATACAACTCATTTAACCTGTTTAACCATATATTTATTTTTAACTCAATTAATATAATTTCATATATAATACAAGGATAATTACAACTAGATTCATAATAAAGTATTTTATTATCAATATTCAAACTAATAATATATAAGAAAACTAATATTTTCATACAATAAAATTATATATTAACAAAAAAATTTAATAATTTGAAATATAATGTAGTCAAATACTAATAATAAGATAAAATATTTTAAAAAATATATATATATATAAGACAAAACATTTATAAAATCTAAAAATAGAATTGATTTGTGTTATATGGATTGATTGCGGATTTACTGGATTGACTTGCAATTGACTCGTTTATTAATCATGTCTTATCGAGTTAACCTGCTTTGACCTAAATCTATTTATATCAAATTCAAATCTGTTTATTTTGTATCATATTTATATCAAATTTACAGATTGTGCCATAAATTGTCACCCGTACATATCATGAGTTTTGATAAAATAATAATAATAATGAATAATATTAGATACATTTATGTATTGTGTAAGTGCCGCTTATTCTTTTTAAAAAACGTAAAATTTATTATTAAAAATATATAAATTTTATATTTACTCTTCTTTTAAAATGAAAAGAGTCGATTAGGCTTGCACGTTTTATTTACTGGTTCAAAATATCATTTCTCTTGATGTTATTGGCTGGGAGTAATTTTAAGATCCCATTCGTATGTGGTCTCTCTCGGTCGCTCACTCTCAGTCTCTCACTCCTCGTATATCTCTGATCTTCCCTGATCCCTCTTCTCCATCTCCTACGGTTTCTATCCAATACCCACGGGTAGCTCGCTCTCTCTAATTTTATTGGCAGCCAAACATCCATGACTTTTGATTTTGACAAACTATTGCATGATTGTTATATTATTGTTTTTTTTTCGATTGATTAGTTCTCTTTGTATTTGATTGCGAAATTCGAGTACAAGGTGTCTCTTAGTTGACTGATTGTATTTGTATCTTTGGGCTCTGTACAAATCGAAATTGTCGAATTGTTTGATTTCCATTGATGCCCGTGTTAACATTTTGCTTAGTCCGGAATCATTCGGCGGCGTTTTTGCTATGACTTTTTTTGTTTCTTTTTGTTATTTCTTGTTCGCCTTTGTGCTCTAATTTATTGATACATTGCATTCCGGCATTTTGATACTTTTGACCGAAATACTGGTGATATGCATTAGTTGTGAATGGGTTCTCTCAAATGATTGATACTGTCATTTTATTTTATGCCTTTACTTGTTGTCCTTAACAAAATGGTTTTTTGGGTTTTTCTTAATAAAGAAAAATTGCCACAGGGAGGCTATCTTACTGTTGCTGTTGCGATATTTGGTTGTTTTTTATATGATGGCCTACCCATTTTAATTAAATTTGTTCTCATGTCCGGTTTTGATGCCTGCTTCCGATATTCTATCTTTGGTTGCGTTTATGCAATGTATAATCTGGGTATGTCTAATGAAATTGGTTAATGTAATGCGCATGTTGTTTTGGTTGGCTTCATGAGAGACGGTTATTATTTGCTTATATTTGATGTTTGTTGCATTTAGTTTGCATTTGTTTCTTTTATTATTATTCTTCTGCTATTGGATCAAAGTTTTTCCTTAGTAACATATCCTACCCTATGCATTGGGGCAGTGTTAGTTCCAGGTTGACCACATGTTGATTGAGTCTGCTCTTTTGTTGTCTTTGATGTCATGGTATTGTTTCCCGTTCTTGGTCGCTTTACACATTTTCGTTCAACTTGGTAATAATTGATGGCTTGTCTTTTATGCAAATTGGAACAAGAAATGTGTAAAGCACACGGTAATCGCTGCAACATGTAGGCTAAAATATCCTGTTCTCTCATTGGATATTTTGAGCATGGACATGAGAATGAGCAAGGGCAGACCAAAATCCCCCAAATTGCCTTTTTATTTTATCAAGTAATCAAGCTTGGTGAGCAATCTTATCTTGCTCGAGGAACTTATCGAATAATGAAACATGCGGTACCTACTATAAAGAATGTTGTATCTTATCATAGGTCTAAACAGCTAGTAAGCTGTATGGAATTAGCAATTAATAGGCCACATCATATTTGATGTGTTAATTATACAAATTTAACTTTGTGGGCTTTTGTTATGATGGTCTTTATTATTCAAATAGCATGTAACTGAAGTTTGATTTTGTATTGGCAGGTTCTTTTGGTTCTGAGATTTAGCATTTATACAAGGTTTCTACTCGATGGAGAAAGGTGGCAGGAGTAGGATACACTGTATCTTTGAGAACTTGGTTTCTTTCGTGCACAGATGTATCTTTTATGTTCTTTCTGTTGGTCCCTTTCCTTATCATATTGCTTTTATCATGGATGGAAATCGTAGATATGCTAAAAAGCAGAATTGTATGGAAGGGAATGGACATCGTTTTGGCTCTCTTGTCCATGCTCAAGTACTGCTATGAGTTGGGTGTGAAATATGTGACAATATATGCCTTCAGCATTGATAACTTCAAACGACAACCTGAAGAAGTTCAATCTTTGATGGATCTGATGCAGTTAAAAATTGAAGGACTAATCAAAGAATAAAGCGTAGTAAATCGCTATGGAGTTTGAGTGCACTTTATAGGGAACCTAAAATTATTGAGTGAACCTGTCAGGTTGGCAGCAGAGAGGGCTATGCTGGCCACTGCCAATAACTCCAAGGCGGTATTGTCAGTATGTGTTGCATACACTTCCACCAATGAGATTGTGCATGCTGTCCAAAAATCATGCGAACAAAAGTGGATGCAAGTGGATCTGGTTATGGCTTAACTGAGGTTGTATTGAGTGAGAAGGATGAAAGGGAGAAGAACCTTATTAATTTAATAGATATTGAAAAGCATATGTATATGGCAGTTGCACCTGATCCTGATATCTTAATCCGTACTTCTGGGGAGACCTGCTTGAGCAATTTTCTTCTGTGGCAGACTGCATACTGTTGTTCCCTGTATTCGCCTTACGTGCTTTGGCCAGAAATTGGATTTGGGCATTTCCTTTGGGCAATCTTGAACTTCCAGCGGAATCACTTTTATTTGGAGAAAAGAAGGAAACAGTTGTAAATATTGTGGATTCCCGCATTTTGGGACTCTAGTGTGATTTTACTGGTGGATCTCTTCATCTTCTTTAACCAAACTTTGTTACAAAATCAGATTACAACATTGGCTGGAACCGTTTTTTCAGTGTCCCTGTCTTGATCATGGAGCAGTGGTTTCAGCAGAGCAATAGCTAATTTGTGGGTAACATTAATATTTTAGGTAATTTGCTCCTTGCTCAGTTTTACGATAATCATTTTATGCTATAACATGACTTTCGTTTTTTTAATCTAGGTAAGACTTTAAATTAGTTTCATTCAATGTACTCTTAGCCATGGGGAACCCTGTCAGAATGGCACTGAAGCTATTATGACAACTTCAATGAAATTTTCCTGAAGCCAAAGAGATAATGATGCCTCCTTAAGCAGACCAAAAGAAATTACAAGGCCTATTTTCTGCTAAGCCTTTTCTTATTGGTTTTAACTCGTTCACTCTCTGTTTCTGATTTACTTTCCACATTTGTGCAAATTGCATGTGGAAAACTGACCTTTGTATGCATGTTAATATGTTATATTCTTTCAATGTTGGATTTTTTGGAACTTCTTTTGTTATGTAAATGACCAGTTGTATGGGATCTGTTCTTGAAAACTGACCTTTGTTGCTTTCATGAGATTCCGTATCTTTTTCTTTTTGTGATGAATTAAATTCTTTATCTTCTCTTTGTTAATAAATGTAAAGAAAAGTAAATTGGCTCTCTTAAAGTTGCTCTACAGGTAGGATGGCTTATTTGAAGACCATAATAATCGAACTCAGACTTATGCATAGGTTAGCCCTTCTTTGAATAAATGCTTGGAATATATATATTTGGCAGTTTTTAAGTTTCAATTGTAATTCCATGCTAAATGGTGGATCCCATCTCCAGGACACCTTTTATGCAGATACTCGTCTTTTTCAACATCATATTATGCAGAGCTCTTGTTTGTATCTTCTTTGTTATTCAGATAACAAATTGCATGTGATTGTCGTCATTGGATACTGACCCATGATGCTTGTTTCGATTCTTCTCTCTCTCTTTAGTAAACATATGTCGGTTGATTAATAGATGTTAGTGCATAAGCCAGCAATAGATCTGTCGTGATTTAGGTTTGCAGTTAATCTTTTAAAGGTTATTGAGTCCTCATGGAACTTTTAAAATATTGTCTTTTGCTCCTTGTTCTTCCAACTCTTTACAGATAAAGATTATAAATGATTCAAAACTGAGTTTCACATTTTATATAATATAGTTAAATAACCATATATAGATAATATGTATAGGCGGAAAAATAATTGTACTTTATTGTCTTCATATTGCTCAAATTATAGGTGGTTTTCTCGGCCAATAGGAGCCATTTGCGTAACTATTTCTAGATTAATTTAGTGATCCTTTATCGAAGGTTGCCCAAGTGACTTAGCTTGAGAGTTTGTGAAGAAAGCCAATAGAGTTTCCTCCTCTTTTTTCTCCCCCACCATCATTTCGACCAATACATGAAACAAAAGCTATCATGACTTTGTTTTATAAAAGTTTCAGTACTATTGCAAGGCAGGACCACCATTGTTAACCGACAAAGAAAAAGCATCATAGAATATTATCCAAAGTTTGAATTCGCATCCACTTGATAACCTGCAGATTTGGACGTTGATTTAATCCCTCCCACAAGAAAAAATCAAACTTAGGGTTAGTTTGGGTAGACTACTATTCATTATTTTATTATTACTTTTCAACTACTTTTTATTATTGTTCAATATTATTTAATATTCTATCATTATTTTTCATTACTAGTTACAGAATATCTGAGATCATTTCACTACCCAAACTCAACATTATAATATGCTGCTGCAGATATTATTTACTTCTCAAATGTTATTAACTTATTCAGCAGTCTATTTCTCAGCTGGTTAACATAATACTGTTGAGCTTTTGTTTTCAGTTTTAATGACAGTTAATACTCCCGGCCGCCACCGTGGAACCACTTCCGCCAGTATGACCACCGTCACCGCCACTTGCCAATACCCATCACGGCTAATCTTTCACGTACCATCATTTGACTGTAACCATAACCCTCAATTTTCAGTAGCAATTTGTCACCATTGTTTTGTACCTTAAATTGGTACGGATATAGGTGGGTACATTTATTGAGCTGTTTTCGTCCTTCCTTTGTCAGGTTCCTCAAAGCCAATCGGGGCATCCAAACTATTTTTGGGCATCCAAACTATTTTGGGGCATCCAAAAGATCTAGGAAGATTGAGCACCTCGACATGCACGCTCGGAGTTATTGCCGGCCAACTGACAGGCACTACATAAATAATAATGGACCAACGTGTTCTTTAACGTGCGTAGTGGTAGGTTTCTCCCTGTTTATTGCTTTTCTTATGGTATTTTACATTTATTTGTCCTCCAATTATTTGTCATCGAGTGATATAATATTAGCCATTGACAACGTAGTGTTGCTGATCAATATACATGCCTAGCCGTATCAACTTCGGATTGAGATTTTTTATAATTTTTTAACCTAAACCCTTTCTACAATTTGTAAAGAGAGATACAATACGTAGACTTCACAGCATTTAATATCTGGATCCGCGTTGTCCACGTATGAAAAAGTATTTAATAGTCGACATATTATGTTAATCTCTATTTAAATTGTAGAAAGTGTTTTGATAAAAATAAAAAAAAATTGTAAGAAATCTTAACCATCAGCCTCAACATACATTTGGCATTAACATATCATAGGGTCGATCTTACATCTAACACATTCAAATTATATTTTCTTCTGTTTCAAATTGGGATCCAACGTAAAATTGTGAACATTTCAACCTAACTAGTGGTTGAACAAGTTAACAGTATAAAGGTGAAAACTGAGAAGGAATAATTCCCGCCGACGCAATAGCATGACCTCACTCACTCATCTATCCCATTATTTTTCAATAATTTTGTGTTTTGTTTTTAGCGACGAATGATGTTGACATATATATGTTTCTTGTTCATTTTTACAAAATTTTTTATTACATTTTATTTAATCATTATAATTTTTTAAAGTTTTATATAAAATAAAATAAATAATGTAATATTTTTTAATTTTAAAATAAAGATAATATTAAAAAAATATATCTTAATAATATTTTGTTGTATATCAATTTATCTCATTTATGAGATACAAAAACAAACGAGGTCTACGTGAAACTTGGGAAAGGCGATGCACCTGATCTTGCCTTTGAATCTGTTCTTATAAGTATAAACAAATAAATATTCACAGAGAAAAAAAAGTGGCCCCAAACCTTAAGCCAGCGTCTCTCCTTGAACACCCATATACGTCGCCCCAAAACTTCAATCTCCGTCAAAGGTTCTTTGGCACGTTTCAATTTTCTTCTTCGATTGCATATTATGTCAACTTGCACTCCACTTAGTTGCATTTTCCACCCAGTATAAAAGCTAGCTAGAGTGAAGTAGGATGAGCTAAACCAACCATGGAAGAAACCCCCAAGTGTAGTAGTGTCAAAGAAGATGGAGATCAAAAAGATGTCCGATACCGGGGAGTGAGAAGGAGGCCATGGGGCAAATTCGCGGCGGAGATTCGTGACTCAACAAGACAAGGTGCCCGGTTGTGGCTCGGGACGTTTAACACGGCGGAGGAGGCTGCAAGGGCTTATGATCAGGCTGCCTATTCAATGAGGGGAAACATGGCGATACTGAACTTCCCTCATGAATATCCTCCTACAACCAATCTTTACTCTCCTAATTCAGCTTCCTCATCAACCTTCCAAAATGTGGAAAGGACATCAAGGAGTACTGGTAAAGAGGTTTTTGAGTTCGAGTATTTTGATGATAAGTTGTTGGAAGAACTTCTTGATTTTGAAAACAAGGGGAAGAACAAGTGAGAAAGACTCATGTGTTGTGTGCTTGATTTCAATTTTTCCTTCAATCCAAAACCAAAGACGACAGCGAGACTAGGAATAAGAAATTATGGTAATGGGGCATCGTAATCCTTGGATAAACTAGTGGATCGGATCGATCTACCTGTGTTGTCATAGTCTCTGTTGTCTTATTTCCTTTGAATCTGTTCTTTTTTTGTTTTTTTTTTTTAAAGTAGTGTCGGCCTTGACTTGCTTGGAGGATTGCGCGAGTACCATTTGTGGTAAGAAAAGTTGCCATGTCAGATCTGAGCCTACTTCTGCTGTACTATGTTATAGATATTAGTTATATATGGTCCAGACTCAAAATAATATTATCTTTCTATGATACCCGTTGGTTTATACTTCCGTGGGTCCATGCATTCACGTTCTCGTTGACTTCATTCCTTCTTGGATAGCGTCAAATTTGGCCGTCCATTGTTCAGAGCAATTAGTTGAAGAACCAGTCATGATATTAATGTATCTTAATTCTAGGGTTCATTGATACCCCAGTACTGTTGCTAAAAAAACAAAAACAATACAGTACATTTTGTGAACCAGAAAATCATTTTCTTCCAAGAATGGAAACTAAATTAAAAAATGGAAACAGAGGAAGACGAAGCTCCATATTTATATGAAAGCTGAAAACCCTTTGCTCTAGACAATATTTTATTTGACATACATTTAAAAAAATGATAATATTCCAAGCAAAACAAACAAAGAATTTGAAAAAAAAAAAAAAACAATTACAAAAATCAAAATCCCATTATTTTCATTTCATGCTGGAACTCGAATTACCAATCAGCTTTTAATTATTATTTTTTATTGATAATCAGTACCCAGATTTTGAGTCGTTCTTCCCTGGCCTATCCTGATCAGCGGTTTCAAGAAGCTGCTCCAACAACTTGCTGTCGAAATACTCCAATTCTATAAGTTGTTCACCTTCTTGTACTCCATTAGTACTACTGGCTGAAGCTCCTTGGCCAAAACTACTACTCGTACCTGCATGAGCAGCTGAGGAGGAAGCCGGAAAGGAACTCGAAGATGTTGAAAATGAAGAACCCTGATTTTGATTATAATATTGGTACTCATTTGGGAAGTTGAGGATGGCTAAATGACCCCGGAAATGAAACGCAGCTCGGTCATATGCTCGTGCTGCCTCTTCTGCTGTGTCAAATGTTCCAAGCCACAGGCGCGCCCCATTTCTCGTCGGATCGCGTATCTCCGCCGCGAACTTACCCCACGGGCGCCGTCGAATCCCCCGGTACCGAGCTTCTCTTTCGGACTTGTCATTGTTCCCAGCTCTCTTCTTCCCGGCCTCCATGGACGCTTGCTTTCCCAAGTACTGAAAGTGAAAGTTTTTTTGTGGTTTCAAGCTTTAGATTTTGTGGCTACAATTGCATACAAAAGCCAACTGGTTTAAATATATATATATATATGTACATCGTCGGCTTTCTTGATAAAAATTCAGTCCTGTATGGCGGTTGGAATTATGAGCAGCGTTGCCCGGAAAGTTCAAAGTTCGTCAAAGCTGAAGATGACGATAAAAATATAGTAAAGAGTAACGCGAAATAGTTGCGAACGTCATGGTACCTGTCATCCTATTTTCTAAGGAACATTTCTTTTATGTTCGTTAGGAGTATATAGCTTTGATTTAGAAATGGCTGCGTACGTGCGTACGTGGTATTATTAAGTGGCAAAATCATAAGCAATGTTTGCATGTGTTTTGGTGGCAGAAGTCAATTTATATTAACAAAGGTGTTGTGGCTTTTTTTTTTCTTTTTTTTTTAATAAGACATTTTAAATAACTTTGTCCTCTAATAATATCTTCTTGTTCTTTTTTAATTTTAATTTCAATCTAAATATTTTTTAAAATTAAATTAAATTCTATTTCAACATTTCATCAAACCATTTGCCTAAATTTCAACCAAAAATATATAAAACACCACAACCCAAACAATTTTGAAAAAAAAAAAACTCTTAAAAATTAAATAAATATATATATTTATAGATATGTATATGTTTCGTTGGCTATAACGTAAGCGTGAGCGTTTTTATGACTGAGCTATTAATTTTTTCCCATTCAATCATGTTATAAATAAAGGGGATCACCCATATCTTATATAAATATAAATATAAATATATATGTGTGTGTTATATTAATTTATAGCCATCATTCCGAGTGTTCTTTGAACAGCTAGCCAGCATCAAATTAATGTCACATCTGTCATCAGTTTCAAATCTGAACATCGATCATGCCCTTTAATTTATAATTGGTCCTTTTTGACTGCTAATTTCAAAGGGCGGTGAAGACAATCAGCCCACAACAACTCACTCTTTTCAGCAACTTCCAATGAGGGGAATATTGACATATATAATTTAATCAGATACATGACAATAATAGTATAGTAGAGGACATCGTGCAACCCCAATATGTATCATGTATGAGAGAGAGAGAGAGAGAGAGATCGATCACAGAGAGTTTTGCTAGTTCTCTTGCATGGCAACTTGGCATTAATATTGCCATGAGATCTAGTATGCAATGCACTCAGGCCAAATTAATACCAGATAGCCAAGGAACCTAACCATGATTCTGTTGTCCCCCACAAATATATATATATATATATACATATATATGTGTATATGTGTGTACGTATATATATATATACATGCATGTGATCTTTTGAAGAACATCGATTGATTAATAAAATTCTATATTATGATTCCTTGAATTGAGATTTTTTTTTATGACAAGCATTAAATATTCTGTTGGTGTAGCTAGAGTATATTTTTAGAATAAAGATTTTTACTATTTATCATCTCAACACACTACACTTATTTTATTATTTTTTAATTTTTTAAATTTTTTTTAGTTTTATTCTTCCTAAACTAAATGAGTTCTTCTACTCATCATCCATCTATCACACATTTGGTATGAGAAAAAATTTAAAAAATTAAATGTGCTTTAAAGATGATGAGTAGATTTTTTATATCAAAGCTAACCCCAAAAGTATTTAAATTAATTAACTTGATACTTAATCGCTGTTTCTGTCTCTGTTTTCAAGGGAGCATGAAATTAATCGAAAATGCAGGAGTAAAGTTGTAGTCCTCTAGATTACACCATACTTCCCTTTTTTCAATTTTCTTTTAAACAATTTTAAACATATTTAAATATTTTAAAAAATACACTAATACATTAATAATCACTTTTTTAATTATTAAGTAAAAAAAAAATACGAGTAATCTAAATAAGGGGGTACCTGGGGCACCCTATCATTTTCCTTATTATAATGACATGAAATAAGAGCATACAAATCATTAATCTTGCAAGTCCTGTTATATATATAAATATGTATATATATATTATATGTGTGTGTATAAACTTTAAACAAAATGGTGACGAGCCTTATTTGTAATTTATGATCAATGGTCAATCTGTTAACAAGGTATTGGGTTGTTGATGCCGGAGAATTTAGGTTTGATGATGCTAATTTGACACATGCTATGTTGATAGTATTGTATTGCTTTGAAAGGGCATATCAATGCAAATATGACAGGAAAACGTGGTAATATTATGCACGTGTCAGTATTTTGACCATAACTTGATATCAGAATTGTGCATATGATTCTAATTCGAAAATCTCTTTTCAATGTACACGTCGTGAACACTGGACTATGCCTGATGCATGGTTTTCATTTCCACATCAAAATTGGCCCTTTTTCCTCTGAATCGTCGATTTAAGTTAGTTTTTCCTTTTATGATAATTTTTCGCTATCACTTTTAAATATGATTCTTATTCTAGTTTAGGCCAGATTTTTTACAATATACTTATTTTATTAAATATTTTATTTTTATAAAATAATTGAGATTTTTCCTTTTCGAGCAAAATTATCAGAATCTCAAATTTCTATAGCCTTTTATCTTGGCTTGTAAATTTCAGAACCAGTTTTTGAATTTTATAAATACACACTATTCTCAAAGTTTTCTCTGTGTTACATCTTTTCTCGGTGTAAATCTCTATTTTCTGTTAATTAACTAGCCGCCAGACTCTTATTCTGTCCGACATGAGTTGTCTTTGAATAATAAATTATTGGCTCAAATAATTATTTAAATTTTTCGTTATTTTATTTAAGAAATAAAAAACCAACAAAATGTTCGTTAGACTTGTTGTATGATTTATTAGTGTTTAAAAAAACACATTTCACTAAAATGGGCGTCGTTTATAAATTCTTATTTCATGGGAAAGAGAGAAAATATAAACCAGATTAATTAATTAGAAAAATAACTTTCTATATAGTATTTAAATAATAAATATTTAATTTTCCTATTGTAATTCTTTTTAAATCTCTTAGCATACCGAAGACTTTCCAATAAATTTTTAATTTTCCTATGGGTCATTGAATTATTATTGAATGTGTTCATTGGATCGTTGTCCATTAATGCTATGATCTACTGTTTGTGGAAGAACCCATGCATGCATCTTAAGCTTGATCAATATTATTATATTGACGACTTGCTGCAGTTTAATTTGAATGTATTTATACGATAATGCAGTGAATTTAATCTCCTCATGATGACTAAAATGGAGGAAATTAAAGTAGTACCATTAAAAAAATTTAATGTATTTTGAGATTTGAAAAAATTAAAATATTTATTATAGTTTATATAAAAATTTTAAAAAATTATAATAATTAAATAGGATGGGTTAAAATTATCTTGAAATCCAAATTATAACCCCTTTAGATTCTCTAGAATTCTTTCAAACCTCTGGGACTTGATAATATATTTTCCCACTTCAAGTTTGAAGTCACCCGAGCATCATGACGAGCTAGCTAACGTGATCAACATTTCAGTTGTCAGTGGTGGCCATTTTTATTAATAAATAAAAAGAAAAAGAAAATAAAAGTCACAGTGCAAATTAGTAATGAAACATTTTCTCATCATTTCTATATCACATACAATATATAATTTTTTTATTTTATTTTTATTTTTTCTTATTAAATATGTGGTGTATAGATGATGAATAGAAGAATTCATTTAATTTAAATATAAATAAATAAATAAACAATCAACTGTGGTGTGTAATGTAGGGACGGTGAATAGAAGGGCTCGTGTGTGTAGCCATGACGATATTCTTTGTTTATTGAAAAGCAGTGGCTGAATCATGAATTTGTTGTAGGGGCAGAACAAAACTAAAACTATAATAAAATATTTTTTGTTCTATTTCTTAGTCAAAATAATCTATAAGATTAAAATAATTTTATAGAGCGGGGTCAAGATAATTTTTTAGAGAGAGGCCAATATAAAGTGAGATTAATATAATCATATTAAATCATACACAAAAAAACAGTATATATATATATATTTTTTCAAACTTTTGGGAGATGTTCCCCCTGCCCTAGGTCCGCCGATGTTGGAAAGCAACTTGCATTGTATATAGGTGCTTGAATCTTGATGGCTGATATGCCCATTATATATGGAATTAATTCCAAGTTCAATGATATAAGAGAAACCAATCAACTGAGGTTAATGGCCATGAATTATCAAGGAATTTATAATATTCTTTATTAATGGTGTTACTGTTGTGTTTCGCACACTTTTGAGTCAGGTTCTGATAACTCAGGCCTTCAGAATTTGGATCTGCAAAAAATAAAAATGGAGTCAACTAGAAGAGGGCGGCCTTGGGGTCGAGGAATCTCTGATGTCAAAATTAATAAATTCTCTTGAATGTTTGTAAATAAGTAAAAGAGTTTAGGGATGATAAAGACTTTCTCGTACTTGGGACTTGCTATTTATACCATAAGTCTGGGAAAGAGTAGATCGTGTCTGTCTCTACGTAGTTCGTGCCTCTCATATTATTCTTGCTGTTAAAGTCCTTTAATGCGACGTGATTATGTGATAGCACCATCAATGTGGCTTGTAACTCAGTAATTGTGCCATTAATGTAGTGTGACTCCCTAACCTTGTTTTTATCCTTTGTGAGTCATAGATGTTCCTGTGTCAGCGGATTGAGGATTTTCCGTATTTTTCGCTATATTTTGTACAAGTTCCCAAGTCTAGAATGTGGCCGAGCAATGTCAAGCTGATCTGTCCTGTCAGTCACTGGATCCTTTTCCCTAGTAGGCACCTTGCTCCAAGCGTGGTCCTAGTGATCCTGTGGCCTGGTATTGGGCTGAGGTCCAGTGGACTTTGTGACGTGGGAAAAATTTTCTTACAAATGGGGTATGGATTATTGGTAAAGCATCCACATTAGTCTATGCATATGCATATGCAAAGTCATATTTGCATAATATGAGCCTAAATTCCTCTACATTGGCTTATACATATTCAAATATTTAGTTAGCTATAAACAATATTTATCTAAATTTGGAGAGTTACTATTCAATCTTCAAATGTTATTTTACTAATTATTTATCTCTCCTCCCACTTTCTCTCTCTCACAATCCTTCTCTAAACAACATAACAAACATTCACCTACACATTCATTTTATTATTATAATATATTATATAATTTTTTTCATTTTATTATATTTTTGATATAATATATAAAAAAATTATATTTTTTATTATTGCATTTGTATTATTAATGTCAAATATATGTAATGGATGCTAATTGCAAAATATATATATATATATAAAAATTGATTTTAGAAAAAAATTAATAATTTTGTCTCAAATATGCATAAGCCAATGTAGAAGTTTTGCTTAAATAGAAAAATGGATATGTAAAAAGAGATGATTTTACATATGCATGCATAGATCAATACTAATGCTCTCCTATACTCTTTTTAACAAATCAAAATATATATGTAGGGATTATATATATATATATTTATATAATTCCACAAAGCATTATTCCAAAATTGAATGATGCATGTAAGATTGCCATCCCCCTCCTCTTTCAAACATCTATCAAAACAAGAAGAATATATAAAAGTAACTTAAAGAGATTAGATGCATGCACTTAATTAATTAATTGCCTATCGTTGAAATAGCACGAGGGCTCTTTGATTTATCTATATGCTCCTATATATAGAAAATTGCTTGAGACATAAATAGAAAGAAAAAAAACAAATTCTTTTTGTGATTAATTGGTGTTCTTTTAATAATAAATACAGATATATAAATTTTGCATAATATTTGCTTTTAAAAAAATATATGAATTTTAAATTTGTTCAATTTTTTTTTTAAAAAAAAACTTATCTTATGGAGCGCATATACCCACAACTTCCATAACAACTTTATAATCAATAATGACAAAAGACAAACAATGTCTGCAACATTCTTTTTCATTTGATGCGATGATAAAATGGATCTACAGCTTGATCTTTTTTATGCCTTCGTTCAGCTTAGGTATCCGTACGTACGGGTTCATGCACCGTGCCCAGAAGTGTTCATATTTCCATGGCCCCCATGTCCCAGAAATTTAAAACAAAAAAATACAAAAAATATTGATATTACATCACAAATTAACATGGTAGCAAGCTAACTGGTCATCATGACCACCAAACCGAAAGTGCAATGAAAATTGTATAAAAAAAATTAACACTTAATTTTACTGAAATATATCTCATGAGGTTGACTGATTGTACTTAATTTGTTACTTTATTTTATCCTCCAAATCCACAGCCATGATCTAATTAATATTTTCTAGATCTCTCTAGCTAGGAAAATTGTATTTTAATTAAAAAAAAAAAACGAACTAGTAAAGGTGAACAAACCCTAAAAATATTGAAAAATAATACTTTTATCAGTGGTTTTTACCAATGTTTTAAATACTATTTCAGTCGAAGCATTGAAACGAGATATTTCGATACTGATACCGTTTCAGAATAATCGATATATAAATAAATTATATATAAAAATTATATTATAAAATTATGGTATATATATGAATAAATTATATATAAATTTATATAAATTATAAATAATCTAGTTTGAATTAAGGGGGTCCAAAAGTGAGCTTGCAGTTTGAATAAATGAAAAATATAAAATATAAAAGCCGAAAAATATATACAGGCCGATACGGCCGAAATTTTAACTGGTACAAAATATTATACTTGTCTGTACCGGCTACTCGACCTGTACGACATACTTCGGCCGTACCAACTAATACAAAACGGTATTTAAAAGTTTGGTTTTTACTCCTTGATATTATTGTTGACATTTTCAATATTTTTTAATTTTTTTAAAAATATTTTTTAATAACATTATAATTTTTATATTTTTTAAAAAATATTTTTTTTTAAAAAAACAACAAAACAAAAAGAGATCAATTATTGGAGCAGTATACGTAGTAGCATCGTCCAAAAGCATTTTATTTATTTTCATCTAAAAAGTGACGATGGTGCCAACGTACGGACGTGGGTTGACTGTTCATCCCGTGACGTAGCAGGATCCATGGTTAAAAGCTTGAACAAGATATTTTTTTTTTTTGAAAGATAGAAAGCTTGAACAAGATAAGGTTGTGGGTAGGAAGCAGGCATTAATAGATGTGGGATTCCTTGTATATTAAACTCAGAAAGTGACAGACAAGCTGGGTCACAGGAAGGGAAAAAAATAAAAAATACGGTCTAGGTACCATGAATCATTGGAAGCATGAAAATCATTTCATGAATAATAAACAAAACGGGTCAAAAAATTTAGGACCGTCAGACCTGCGAGCACGTAGACATGCTGCAGCCACTGTCTTCAGATCATGACTCACGTGAGGGAAGTAGAGCTAGAATCGATTTCTTGTTCTTTTTCTCTATTTGTTAGAGCAGCTTTCACATTTTGTGGAATCAATTATTTTTCAAATTTTACTCAAATTTACTTTTTTTTTTTTAAATAATTGGATGATCTTAATATTAAAAAATATCTGCTTTTGAATATTTGATTGTAAAAAATCTAATTTGAAAGGAGAAAAGTATCTTGTCATATTCTTAATTGATTCTTTAATGGAAACCTAGTTTAGCTGAAAATACATATGAAAGAGGGATGGTGCTACATCCACCATCCCTTTTTATTCTTCTTTCTTATTTTTTATTGTCTTTATTTACATGTGTTTTTTTATACTTTTAAATATTTTTTAAAAACTAAAAAAATTACAATATTATTAAAAATTACTTCTGCCTTAATCACTAAGTAGAAAGAAAAATTAAAAATTTTAACAGTAACACCGAGTTGTAAAAATTAGTTGTAAGAATATCATTTTTTTGGTTTCCGTTAGTTATTTTGATGTGTCCTTTTTTTTGCTTTTTTTTTTTCTTGTATATTTTTTACACTTTTTACATGTATTCTTTCATGGACGCTTAGCATTTTCCATGAAAGAATGAAGCAAACAAGAAAAAAAGAGTGAAATGATTGCAGATCATGAATAGAGAGGCATGGATGGATGACTGCTGAGATCGAAGTTAACGCGTGCTTGATTGTGGTTTTCCATCAACTGTGTCCAGATGCAGGTCCTCTTTTTTTCAAAGTCCAAAGAACGTTGGATATTAAAAAACGTTTGAATCTTGAAAATGAAAGTCCTCCAGAAGAATGGACTACGTGCGTGAAAGGGGAGCTAGCTAGGCATGTCCTGATCTTTAGTCAAGAAAGTCCCCAATCAAAAATAACAACAGTTGAGGCCACGCCAAAAATCTGGATGAGCATTATAAGCAAAATTCACATGATGATGAGTGTTCTGCAAGGCATAAACGTGGAACAAAGCCCAACTACACGACTCTACTACTACACAGGCACCTTCTTGTCATCTTGCTAGCTATGGCTTTTACAAGTAGGTCAAGATTCCTTTTAATTTTTTTGCCTAAAATCTAATAAAAATATTCAGAAAAGAATTACAGTCACTATAATTTTGGTAGGAAAAGCTAGACATGATGGTGCAATAGATGATGATGGTGCAACAATGCAGCTGGACAGGCCGGGGCGGCAAATCTTATTCATGGTGACAAGCAGAATGATCCTTAACACGATAATAAAATACGTCACCGTATATGTAATAATGGGTCCAACCTCGCCGCCATGCTCATTTGACAAACGTGCTCAAATTATCACCCAACCCCCATTATCTGGACCTAGATTGTCATTTCCACTAAATTATGGTTGAGATCTTGAGACATCCCGGCCTCCTTGTTCAATGATCTTACTTTCAACTTGCTTTAATATTTTGAGTCCTAATCTTCTTCTTTTTCCCACCCAAATCGTCTGCTCTTTTTCTTTGGGCATATAAAGGCTTAGGCATTTCCAAGCTTTGTCACACCAACATAGCTACAACACCAAGACCACCCAAAAGCGTTGAAATCTCCAACCCTCAATTAGTTCCACCATGGAATCTTGCCACTTTGATCAGTACCCAAGTTCAGAATTAATCTCACAAGAATCATTATCACTGGTGGATGAATCCTTCCCGTGCGATAAGCTTCTTTTCCACCACAGTTCACTTCCCTTCAACCTTGATGACTCTGAAGAAATGCTACTTTTGGATGTCATAGCCAAGGGAAGTTTTACACAAACATGGGAAACAGCCAATTCCATGGGTGTTGTCAAGGAAGAGGAAGTCACTTCCAATGACAAAGAAGAGGCAAATCACAAGAAAGAGAAGTCCTATAGAGGGGTTCGGCGGCGGCCGTGGGGAAAGTACGCGGCGGAGATAAGGGATTCAACAAGGAATGGAATCCGAGTATGGCTTGGAACCTTTGATAGTGCAGAGGCAGCTGCTCTAGCATACGACCAGGCTGCATTTTCAATGAGGGGAACCTTGGCTGTGCTCAATTTNAAAAAAAAAAAAAAAAAACTATTAACAGAACACAGAGCATATTTTGTTGTATTTTGCTTTCAGGTTTCCTCCTGGCAGTATGTGGTAGCTTTTGTGGATTTAGCTTTGCTATTTATTATCTATATATACTATATTTATTTTTATTTTTATTTTTAAATTTCTTTTAGTTTTATTCTTTTTAAATTAATTAATTTCTTCTACTCATTATCCATACATCAAATATTTAATAAAAAAAAATATAGTACGTGGTGTGAGAATGATGAATAAAATTTTTATCTTGAATTATTCAAAACCTTTCGAGTTTCAAGGAAGTATTTTGTTTGAAAAAGAAAAAAGTTTTGTTTGAAAAAGAAAAAGTATAGGGTGAACGACTTCTCTTGGTTAGACACAAACAAAGCAGGACAACTAATAAACACAAAGCCCAAAAAAATAAATATTTAAGCATCTTTTGTTTTTTACCCAACAACTTGTGTTTTTTCTTTTTCTATGGATAAAATAGGTTTGTACTTTGAAATGAATTGAGTTGTAAATAATAATATTTTATAAAAATGAGTTTAATTTTTTTTAAGTTGAAATAAGTTTAATTTTTAAAGTTAAAATGTATGAAGTCTTTTATAGAAAATTAAAAAAATAATTAATAATTAGTTTGAAAAGAGTTTGAGTTTGGTTCAATTGATGGGACAGACGGATCGCCATCATCTTCCCTTTTCTTAGGGCTATTACATGTGAACATGATGTCACCATTAAAAAGAGAAATGTAAGGGAATTTATTTGATTTGCTTAAATATCCTCCATTTTTTTTTATATTTCCATATAAAGCTCAACCCATTTCAACCATTCTGAATATTTGAGGGTTTCTTGGGGTGGTTCAATCAATTAATATTTACACGCAGAAATCTCATCAATGTTGTGTCTCAGTCTCCAAATCTTGCCCACCCAGCATTAAATGTGATGGCTCCTCTCCAACTTTCATTTCTAGTAATTTAGATATCAATCAAAAGCTTCCAAAATATGCATGAAAGAACGGAATAGAAAGAGCTCCATGTCCAAAGATTTCAACCCCGTTGTATTGATCCTTGGATTTGACAGAAAGCAGACTTGACCGACAAAAATAAAAAATAAAAATCTCAACGCTCCATATATGGTAGTGGCACCATGCCCCCACTACCCAAATGGGTAATATGTGTCTAATATTGTCAGCATAAAACTTGTTCAGATTGCTTTGTCCCCCGTATGATTAACACAAAATGCCATGTAAAACAGACTAAAACAGAGGATGTCTATTACATCAAAGAAAAAAAAAAAATACATTTTTTACCCTCAATAACCAGCATACTATTTCTATTTTGCATCACAAACTATAAAAATTTGACACATTACATTCTCAACTATCGAACAACATACTTATTAATTCTCGCTATCAAAATAGATTTAAAAAAAAAAGGTGATGTTGCACATTCTGAATTATTGGATTTTAACATAGAATGCAGGTTGAAAGTTTGTGTGGTAGCTTGAGTACTGTGTAATGTATCGCATTCGGTAGCTTAGGATTTAAATATTAATGGAGAGACAAGGGTTTTTGATAGGCTCATCTTAACCCATTGAAACTTAAAACCATGTCAGTTTTGCTTTGCGTGTGTTTTAGCACTATGATTAAAAGAAGGATGACATATTGTTGGTTTGTGGAACCTAGTTTTATAAGTTGAGAAAGCGCTAGACCGAAAGTTTGTTTGATGTTTGCCCAACAAGGCGCTCGAGCAAAACTCAGGTAAAGAGTTCACTCCAGTCTTACTTGATAGGTCGCTCGAGCAAATATTGGATAGAGAATTCACTTGAGGCTCGCTCGACAAGTCATTCTAGTGAATAACCCAAAATTTATTTTTCTAAGATTTTTGTCGCATTTCTATATATATACATATGTAATTATATGTTTTGAAATTAACGTTGAGTAGCGTGAAACAACCAGAAAAAGAAAGAGAGGCAGCCTTTGTGTTTGTGGGAAAGAGAGAGAGAGAGAGTTACAGAGAGAAAGTGAGGGAGAGACATTGTATTGCTCCATAGTGTATTCCTTTCTGTCTTTGAATAAAATCTTCTATAGCGTTGTGGATGTAGGTATGTTGTCAAACCACGTAAACCTTGTGTCATGTGATTGCTTATTTTTCTTGTTGCCTATTACTTGTTTGTAGCATCGTTGGTAAGAACTTGGTGAGTGTTTTTCTCAACAACTGGAATCAAGAGTCAAGGTTTGGGTCTGAAGAGAGAATGATGGCAGGAGAAGAAGTGAAGGTTGGAATCGAGAAGTTTGACAACACAAACTTCGGGTACTGGAGGATGGAGATAGAGGACCACCTCTATGGGAAGAGACTGCAGGCCTGGTTTGTTTTCACAATACTTCTTAACTCATCTCATCTAATCATTGCAACTTTCTCAAATTCTCACACAAAATAAAATAAACAATTCAACTTTTTTAAATTTTAAAATAAAAATAATATTAAAAATATATAATCTAACAATATTTTATTCAACTTTTAACTTTTATCTCAACTCATCTCATCTCATCTCATCTGCGAAAAAAAACCAGGCCGCATCTTCCATTATTGGAGAAGAATCTAGACAATATGGAGGATGTTGATTGGAACCTGTTAGATCAACAGGTCTAGGGGGTTATACGGCTCACCCTGTCGAGATCAGTTGCACATAATGTTATCAAGGAGAAGACCATAACGAATGTTATTGTAGCTTTTTCAGGTATGTATGAAAAGCCGTAGGCAAATAACAAGGTGCATTTGATGAAGAAATTGGTCAACCTCAAAATGGTAAAATGTACGTCTATTGCTCAACATTTGAATGAGTTTAACACTATCACAAACCAGTTGTCCTTTGTCAAAATCGAGTTTGACGATGAGATTCAGGAATTGATAATTTGATCCTACTGGCATTATTATCGAATAGTTAGGAGGCCATGAGAATGGCTATGAATAATCTGTCGGTAAGATGAAGTTGAAATACAACGACATCTGAGATCTTATTCTTGCTAAGGAGATGCGCAAAAGAGATTTTGGCGAGATCTCGTGTTCGGGTTCTACCCTGAACATTGACACTCGGGCCAGGGACATAACAGGTCAAAGTCCAGAAACATGAGCAAGAGCAAGTCAAGATATGGGCAGCAGATCACTTGTTGAAATTGTGACAAAATAGGCTACATCAAAAGGGATTGTCAGAATCTAAAGAAGACTGAGGATGATGTTGTGAACGTAGTAACTAAAGAGATACAAAATGATCTATTTCTTTCCATGCACAATCCAAATGATGATTGATGTTGAATTCAAGGGCTTCGCTCCATTCACTTCGCACCGAGAGATAATGCAGAACTATGTTGTTGGTGATTTTGGTAAGCTACACATAGCGATGGAGAAGTACTGGATGTAGTGTGACTAAGAGATGTGCGCATCACACTCCCCAACAAGAGTGTGTGGATTTTGCAGAAAGTCAAACAAACTCCTAAGTTTAAGAAAAACATAATCTATGTGGGATAGATTGATGATAGTTGTCATTCGGTGGTTTTTTTAAGAGGTGAGTGAAAGGTCATGAAGTGTGCGATGGTCTTGGCTCATGGTTAGAGAACATATACGCTATATTTGACATCCAAATCTAGTGATGTGCTTGATAATACAGAGTTGCAACACAGTAGGCTTCATCACATGAACCAGAAGGGGAACACACTTTTGAATGTGAGGTTGGGGAAGCAAAATGGGGTCAATTTTGCAGTTTCTCATGAATTTGAAAGCCCAGGGAAGGTTTCTGAGACCACGATGCGGAGCATACGTGTGAGAGACAAGGATAGAGCGCTTGGTGATCTAGGGTCATGTACACCTACATTTGTTGCTCGCATGGTTGCCCGAACGATCAGACCTTCGCAGTTAGTAGTGAAAACCGATCATATTGGCGCGGTTTTTGACAAAAACCGCCGTTGACCAATGGAGGTTATTTTCATGGAAGAATGGATTGGTCTTCTAACTTGAATACAGGAGCTGTGAGCTACAGAGTGTGAACGTCTTGTGCTGGAGACAGTGGTACAGTTGTGGTTGAACCAGTCTCCAAGTAGGAGATTGTTGGGTTTGTGGAGACTGGTTTTATGAGTCGAGAAAATGCCAAACAGAAAGTTCACTTGACGTTCATGCGACAAGGTGCTCAAGCAAAGGTTAGACAGAGAGTTCGCTTCAGTTTCACTCAATAGGTCGCTTGAGCGAACTCAGACAGAGAGTTCTCTCGAGTCTCGATCGACAGGTTGTTCGAGCAAATAATCCAAAAATTTATTTTTCTAGAGTTCTTGCCACATGCCTATATTTATGTAATTATATGTGTTTTGAAATTAGTGTTGCCATCGTGAAACAGAGAGAAAAAGAGAGAGGCAACCCTTGTGTGTGTGTGAGAGAGAGAGAGAGAGAGAGAGAGAGAGAGTGAGGGAGAGACAATGTATTATTAGTGCATTCCTACTTGTCTCGGAATAAAATGTACTTCAACTTTGTGGACATTGGCACGTTGCCGAATCACGCAAACTTGTCTCGTATGATTGTTTATTTTTCTCATTACATGTTACTCTTGGATAGCACCCACTCCGGTAGAAATTACTCCCTTTACGCTATGGTATGGGGGAAGGGAAGTGAGATCAACAGATTGATTTGATATTAGATGAGCGGCCGTTACTTGTCTATAGTATCGTTGGTAAGAACTTGGTGGGTGTTTTTCCCAGCACATATTGCCAATGCTGCTATCATGTAAAGTTTAAGCATCATATATCATTTTCGATCTTTATCTCTTTGCTACTTGGAATCGTATGACCTCGTGCTAACTAGAATAACAATAACTACATTAATCGTAAGATCTAATTTATGGAATGCGATACGTATACTAAAGTGTCATTTGAATAGTGAGTTGAGATAAGATGAATTAAGATGAAAGTTGAATAAAATAATTATAAAGAGTTAAACGGCATGTATCATGTTAGCAACATAATATTTTCTTGTCCTTTTAAAATGGTTTATATTCTCATTGTAAAGTCAAAAATAATACTATAAGAAGTAATAAATACAAAATTATACCAGTTTATACAAGCTTATACAAAGCGATTCAAGTTTTATAAGAGTTATATCACGTAATAATTTTTATTAATAAACAACTTATTTATTAACCAAGCCAGAGTCAAGTTTTGTCAAATCGATTGTGATTATCTTATCGAGTATTAATCTTATTCATTTACAGCCCTAAGGTACTGGGAAACCCGGGTAGTATATCCGGATTTCTGGATTGGAACCTGGATAAACAATCCTATTTAATAATACCGAGGTGTCAAGCAAACCAAACAAAGAGATTTTCCCTAGTACCTCCTCAATTTTAAAATATAAACTGCACTGTGAAGAATATGTGGTTCATGGTTCATACACACAAATAATATCATTCCCGATTACTTGCAAAACCATCTAAATGAATACTCGGCCATAGAATTACAACATGCACAACTAGAATAAACACTATACAAAAGAATACCTAATTATACAACCACAAAAATTTAAAAAAAAGAAAAAAAAAATTGAAACTGTGAAAGAAGATTGACAGTCCTTAGGCAGGAATAGTCACCGGTGGCTCCACCGGTGTTCTCAAATTCCAGTAAATCATGGTACCAGACAATGTAATAATTAGGGCTTCCTGGATCCACCCAACTAGACGGAGCAGCCTTCGTTCTTCTATTGCTAGTCTATGGGGAATCAGCTGTGACATCTCAATCAATAGAATAAAAATCATGGAACCACTAAAAAGCATTAAGATCAAAAGTGCCCTCTTCTCCTGGTTCATGGGTTCATTGTGGATGGAAACATAAAAGATTTCTGAAATGAAGATGGAGAATCCGACAAGGAGTTTGATATTTGGAATGAAACTGACCCTTCTTCGAACCATTCTGCAAATAAAACCACATTAAAATTTTAGCGATACATTGGTTCGTACACAATACCTCGTGCACATATGAAAATAAATTGTGAAATAACTAAAGCCAAACAAGACCAAGTGTTCCATTGCAATCTTAAACACCAGGCCAACTATCGCATTACCACATTAATTTGTTTGTTTTACATAAAATTTTGTGTTAATCTTATGGGGACATAAAGCACTTGAAAAGAAAGAAGAAAACAAACCTGGGATGCCTCAAAGTGAGAATGATAACATCTCCATGCATAGGATCAGAGATCTGTCATTTTAGGAACTAATATATCTTAGAAATAAAATCCTCACAATAAAGGACAGATATCAACTAAGCCACTTATTTGGTTTTCATTCATACAAACAGAGGATTGCACAAATAGATCCGCTCAGAGGAAAAGCAATACCTCTAAATCCTCTTGGAACAATAATATGTATTGACTTTAAACAATGTTTTACAAAAAGAAAAGACCAAATAAATATTTTGTTTTTTTTTTATCAGAGGATCATGCACAAATGGTCATGGTTAAGTACTGCCAAGAAATTCAGCATTCATCAACCGGGTCGACAGATGCAATATCTAAAGTTCAAATCTATTCATGAGTCCCATACAGATCCAAGAAAAGCTGTCAACAAGCATATTGCTCTCACTAATGAATGAATCTTCATGAAGGCGAACTCCATTCTGTATGCACCAAGATAAATGCGGCCTTACGGAAATTATACTTGGTCAAAACATATGACTGCTGTGGTATTTAATCATGTGCAGTGGGGATCAGTAAGTTCCATGAATGAGAAAAGGAAGTCTAACAGGTCTTCTTAAATTACTAACATTTATTTCATACCAACGAGATTGGAGAAAAGAAGAAAGAAAAATTAAAAAATCAATTAAAAATTCATATAATAAAAGCCGTGTATTAGAGAGATTGTGCAGAAAAAAGAAGCATCTTATAAACTTAGCAATGGTGTTGGTAAGAGCAATACACATAAGAGTAATATAATCGTTCCATATAAATATCCCATGAAAACACACCATCATTGTCCAAGATTGTAAAGATGTCTGATTAGAATCAGTTAACAGTGAGATGAAAATAGAGATTGATGAAAAAATGGCCGATATAGAATATGAAAAGATACTGAAACAGAAGGACAAAGAATATGTGAGACATTATAGTTTTACATATTTCATTCTGCATACTAATACCAAGTGAAGAATGTGGATAGGGTCAGAATGGTTGAAGTGTGACCTTATTATCTAGGCGTTGATCATTGTTCTAATGTTATAAGTCTTGAGTTTAAAATGCAAGGAGCTGAGTCATATGTTGGTTCAGTTATAACAACACGTAACACGCACCCAACCCACGTAAGGTCCTCTTTTGTTCAAAGTAAACCCATCATAAAGATGCCTAGGAGGCACCAGCCAAGTACACAATAGTACACAAGGGTAGACACAAATCAAAGTGCATAATCTATAGCATAGATGATATTGATTTAGTAGTTACATTGGGCAAGCTTTGAGCAATTATCTGATAACTCTTTTCTGTTCTTAAAAAAAAAAAAAACAGAGAGAAGAAAAAGGAAAAAAGATTGAGTTTTTTACACAGCTAGATGTCTTCTGTTTCCATTTGAAAGAACTTTCTTTGCGAGTTTCTTTTTGTTTTCTAAAAATATTTTTTAAAATCTATTTTTAAAGCACAACCTATACTCTTAACTAATTAATGGTTCCTTACTTTCTACTCAAAGATAACCAGATTTCCAAAACATAAGTTATCCTTTCCCAAACTAGGAAGCATGGTCGATTGTATTGTATATAACTATATGGGCTACATCAAAGCTCATGATCTATCTAAAAGATGAACCCTTAAACACAGCTATGGGGTGGGGAAAATGAACAAGCATTAACTCCGTGTGTACATGCCTAAAATCCAGATATAAAGATCCTGAACTACCACTCAACTATATGTTTTTAAAAACCAAGTATAGAACAAAAAAAATAAAGATAAAGAATGTGAAAAAAAATGAAATTGTTAAAAAAATAATGGAGAGAAGAATCAAACAGTTTTAGATATTGTAATAACAGTGAACAAGTAAAAAAATAAAAAAATCTAATTAGTTGAACTGGCATTAAAATATCAGAAAATTCAGAAGAACTGAAAGAAGAGCTCCAGTGTCTTTAATAATTTAAAGAAATTGAAGTAGAGCACAGACCTGAAGAAGTATGTTGGCTACATCTATTGCTTTGAGAAGGTTTACGACTCCAGATCTGAATTTAATCAGTGAAAGGTTTATAAAGATCCTTCTACACAAAATGGAAGAGAGAGAGAGAGAGAGAGAGAGAGAGAGAGAAGCAGAGTGAAAAGTTTCCGAACTTGTCCAGAGCAGTCATCCAAATCATCGATATAACAAATATTGGAGTTCTAGGGGTGTCACAACATGGTGAAATTAAAAGAAAAAATTACAAAAAAGTAAAATTGCTAGTGAAGTCTCTTGGTTTTAAATCCTTAAATGCAAATGAAACCATATGATTTTTCAGCATATGTCTCTTCCATACCAATTCAAATGCATAAATTCTGGTCCACAACCCATCCCTGAATTTGGACCAAATCAAATTCAGGATTTAAAGGTTTTCCAAGCTATGAAATTGATTTCAGGGCGAGAATACTAACCAACCTTCCAAATGCATCACAAGTATGCACATTGGATTGAAGCACTAAAAGGGATGCCAGGTTGAAATCAACAGTAGAATTATAGGTTTCAGATCTACATGTTAATTGAATCGAATGCTGTCAACCAAATATCTACTACCTTGTGACAGATGGCAAAAGTGAGAGAATATCACTTGAATGACATTTGAAAGCAGAAGAGGAATTCACCAATCACTTTCGCATATATGGAAATCACCTCTCTCTAATGGTCAACTAGGAGATATATACACAGAAAATTGACATTTGACAGCTACCACTTTCATGTATACAGCAATAACTTGTTTTGACAAGCATGTATACAGCAATAACTTGTTTTGACAAGCATGTATACAGAAATAACATCCCCGTGACTTCAGAATTAAGGCAATTAATCAGCAGCTAGCAAGCTCCGTGACAGTGTATAAATAAATCAAGATGCCTCAGGACAGAGAGACACCAACCAACAATGAACAACACAATTCAAACTTCTCAACTTGCCTCTTTTGCCTCATGCATCCTATCTGAGCAACCTAGCCTGTCCCACTGGCGTCTCACAATAGTCTCCTGCTGGTAATTACATCATCCAGCAACCTTTTCCACTCAGCTGGCATCTCACTAGTTCACCACCAGCTTGCTACAAGTCAACCCATCCGGCAACCGTACCTCACTCTGCAAAATCTCACTAGTTTCTCCAGAGTATGCTCTTCATGGAGATCATAAACTCGCCAATGTCCCCATAACAGACCTCCACCAACATCTTGCTGCTTTTGTGTCAGCTATGGACCAAGAATATTTCGTTTGATGTTGTTGGTATTCGAATGATGCAGTTCCTTATCTTAATTCCCTTGTACTCCAATCTAAATCCCATCAAAATTAAATATATTAAAAAGCATTTTAATTCACAATCCTAATTGGTGAAATTATAAAGCCTCCGGTAAGAACTCCCTCTCCTTCTCCACACAATCCTCTCCTAAATTCACACCATACTAAAACACAATGTTTCAACCTTACAAGATGGGATTTTAGTCAATTAGTTCAAAATTCCCATTTCCAAGATGCTATCAATCATGTCCTAGTATTCCATAACGTTCGGCGACCAATTACGATAGCAAATTATGACAAAACACTTATACCACACAGTAGTTTTCGGATTTCACTAGCACAAGACAACGTTTCCAGAAAATTCAAAGCGGGCAAAGTAATCCCAACTTTGATCGAGAAGGAACCAAGCAATTCATACAATCACAACACAAGCTGCCCACTTTAAGAACATACACTTACATACATCCACACATACACATATACATACAATGAATATATATATATATGGGGTTTTCACCTGCAAACGATTTTGTTCATCTTCTGCTGCTTCTGCTGATCCATTTCCTTTGTCCGTTCAGAGTCGTAAACGATTTCCATTGTTTGTGTTGAGCGAGAGAGAGAGAGAGAGAGAGAGAGAGAGAGGTGGCTAAACACACAACTCCGATTTTACCCCTAGTATTTTAGGGGCAGTACACAGCCATTGAAATAGTTAATTGTAATTTCAATACTTGAAATGACACAAGTATCGTTTTTTTGTTCATAGATACGTGCATGGCCATATGGGCCATTTGAAATCCATCCTAGACCCAAAAATCACCACATCATCGTCCCTGTGGTTGTAATCAGTTGCAGTTTCAGCTAGCCCAACAAGACAACCAGACATGCTTACATATTTATTGACCCAATACCACACTAATAAAGGTCCAATATGATCAACAAAAGCCAACCAAAAAACTCGTACACCCATACCTTATCTTATTCGTAGATGAGATAAGATGGATTGAGATAAAAGTTAAAAATTATATAAAATATTATTAGAATATATATTTTTAATATTATTTTTATTTTGAGATTTAAAAATGTTGAATTATTTATTTTATTTTGTGTAAAAATTTAAAAAAAATTATAATGATTAGATGAGATGAGTTGATAAGTTTTATGAAAACAAATAAGGCCAAGTAACCAAGGTTTAAGTTTTTGTTTGAACTTAAGAAACTCAAGTGGGAGAGAGATAAACATACCATGTAGAGCTTATAACTTTTATTACTCATTTAATACTGCTTGAAATATTTATATTGGTAACAATAAAGGTTGTAGACCCTACTTTATATTACCTTTCTCTCCCACAAAAGGCCATCTAATCCGGTCTTAACTTAAGAGGATATTTTCCGAATAAGAGTTTGGACAGCCTCCCCAGATCATGAAGATATGTTGCACCCATGTATTCAAATTCAAAACAGGCTACAGGGAGAGCTGCTTTTATTTTACTCTTTTCCCCTGTTGGTAATACTGCCCACATTCACCTGTACATACCGTTTGGATTGCAAGATGATCTGATCTTATCTCATCTCATCTCAATATTTAAACGCTACAAAAACAAACACTTTTCATTTACAAATTTTTAAATTTTTTTTTATCTAATCATTACCTAATAATTATAATTTTTTCAAATTTTCAAACAAAACATAAAAAATAATCTAACTTTCCCAAAACAAAAATAATATTTTAATAATATTTTAATTTTATAATATTTTTATTTAACTTTTTCTTTCTTATTTTTTAAAATCCTATAAAACATCTTAACTCAAATCATTTCACTACCATTTACAAAATATTTTTCTATTATTTACAAATTTTTCATCTCATCTCAACATCCAAATAAAGCCTTATGGTGTTTATATATAATTCCTTGTCCTTCGATTATTTTGGATGATAATCCCTTATTTGCTTGTAGAACTTTCTACTCAAGATAATTCAAACATTATGTTAATTTCTTAATTCCTTCTCTCGCCTCTCTGAGTCTATTTGGGATCACAATTATTTTTTTATTACTTTATTACTATTTATAAACAGCTTACTACTATTAGCAAATTATCTGATATTTACTTTAACATCCAAATGGATGCTAAGAGAATCTATTTCCCTACCTTTCTTTGATTCATTGATTTCCTGCATATTGCTAGTATGGGAGTTCAAATTTTATCACATGGGTTTAAGATCCTCATATGTAGAGACCTGAAAGATAATATATAGGAGATGTGTATGCTTACAACAATTCCACAAAGACATAATCAACCTCAAGCCGTCACGATAACACCTCTCATGCTTTCTACATGACATTATAAGTAGCATCACCCGAAGTGGGTTGGGAATTTTCATCCTAAAACTAATAGATCAATAAAAAGCCATGCTAAGGGCTTTGTTCTAACCCTCTAGAAAGCTTTCACATATTTCATTCACAAACACACACCCAGAAACTGTCATAGACTCATATAGTCTAGTCGATCGGTTCAGTGTTACAAAATGGGTTAAGTACAGATACAGTGAAAATGACACATAGCGGCACCAATTAAACTCACTCAACGTCTTTTTATATCATATTAGAAAGTTCATTGCACTCAATGACGACCATACATGAATTCAGGTAGGCAAAAAAATCATTACCTTTTAATTAGAATTGATTATTTTGCACTGCATAAGAGTTTTTTCACTGTTCTTAATTTGGAACATGCACCCTAATTATTTTGTCTGATCATTTCACCACTAATTAGCCATTTGGTTGGCTGAGACGCATCTAACTCACCCATTCATCAATCCTCAACGTTTTTTTTAATTAATTTGTTCTGAGCGCTACTATGTTTAGCCACTTGTAGACTGACACATCCACTTCACTCATTCATCAGCCATTGTATTATTATTATTATTATTATTATTATTATTATTATTATTATTTCTGAGTTATCTATAAGTGATATTTTTAGTGGTCTCACTGTTCTTGCTAAGTAACATTGCTTTCTAAGTAGCTCTCTCTAGCCCAGCTCGCATTAAGAAAAGATCACCCTTTTTCTGCAGACAAAAATATCAGAAGGTCTTGGGGCCGACCATGCACCATGATCATATTCTTCTATGGCTTTTGTTCCGACTGATCTACAGTATTTTAATGGTCCACTATAACCATTATACTACATGAATATTGATCCTCTCTCTTTCTTGGATGAGATATTGTTTGATATTTCAGCAGGCAATCCTTTTTTTTTATTTTTTATTTTTTTGGTCCTTGAACGAATGATTAGTTTCATTCATCATAAACATGAAACTGCATACTCACTACCTTCAATCTTTCCCACTGTCAATGTATTCCAAAGAAGAGAAGTGATTGAAATGGGGATGAATCCATCTCTTGGGAAGGATTCACTGAATTTGCTGTACTGGAAAGCTTGTTGAAGAACCATAGCTTGAATTTCTGTCTGCTTAATTACAAGGATATATGGTTATATACCATTGGTGGTGGGTCTCATCAATTCCCCATCGACAGTTTGGTTTACTGATTGTATGGCTTGAAGAGCGCATCCTATCACCTTGTTCTATTATGTTTTCCTGTCCTGGTTTGGATGAACATGAATATAGGACACCCTGCAACTTTTGGAGATTAATTCAGTACTGTACTTGTCCTTGTCGAGTTACAACAATATGAGCGCAACTTGGACCATGTTTTTTCACAAACAAAGCACAATCCATTGTACCAACAATATTATTTTCCCTGACAGAAAAACCCAACACATATAGGAACTTTCCAGGAACCACAGGTAATTCCAAATGACAACTTTGCTTGTACGAGTTAGAAAGAGACTAGCAAAACAATGAAACTCCAAGTGAGGTAGGCTATTGCAGTTATGGAAGTTGGTGTTCATCTTGATCACCGATCACTTTCATTGTGCTCCCCACTATGCAGTCGGCTAGGCAGCCATTGAGTGCAGTTTCAAACAAAAACAAATTTCTCTTATCTCATATCCAACTTCAGATTTTTATTTTTTATTTTTTTGTTTTTTTTAAAGATCAAACAGGAACTTCTTCAATATATATAGGGTTTTGATCGATTCAAGGTGCACATGGCCGGATGATCGATCAAACAAGAACTTATCTCTTATCTCATATCCAGCGTGCTAAAGATTAGTTAAAAGATAAGTAATACTCGATACAGTCATGAATTATAGAAGTATTGTGCACTTCTTTAGAAAAAGAATAAAATTTATTATTAAAAAATTAATTTTTCATGTGGCTCTCATATTTTTTTTTTTTTTAAATATACAGTACTTACATATTTCATGACTATAAATATCATTTCCCTTTAAAGATTTGAAGGATCTTAGAAACTTCACTTTAAACCATGGCCCTTGAGATTGGACTTCCAACAGAGAGTATCGACCTTTTTTTTCCCAAGAGCACATGGCCGGATGTAACTATCATGGTCATGTGCGGTGGCTGAGAAAAGAGACTTTTTTTATGCAATTTATTTGCCTTTAGAATTAGACCACTTTGAAGAGAGACTAACACAAATTGTCATGATTTTTTGTCCATATAAGTCTTATATTAATGTACCCCGGCCCAACTTCTTCTAGCTAGCTAGCCCAGAAACTGCTATTTTATTTTATTCCTTTAGGTTTGGTGTTTTTAAAATCAATATACTACTCCATTATTAGGTTTCCAACTATATATGCTGATTTAATTAGTATTTCTTTTACCTATGTTGGGAATATCATGATGGTCATCACAACTTACGTCGGTCCAAAATTAAAAATGAAAAAAATATATATATAAAAAAAAAAAGAAAAGGAAAAAGATGAAAGATGGAGCCATAGAAAGGACGTTGAACCTTGACCCTTGGATTCCATTTGTCGGTAAGTCCCAAGTTTCTAATCAATGGGTTGTCATTGTTTGGTCCCTTAATATATATGTACTGGACGCTGCAACTCGATGGATCATCAAAATTAGCGTTTCGTGCGTCTGAGAAAGTGTTGAAGAATTAACAGTTGCGGCTCAACACAAATTGAGGTCTTAGGCGAAATTTAATTGAGTCATTTGTAATTATAATATAATAAAATAAAAATTATTATATGGAATATTTTTAAAATTTTCAATAAAATAAGATTTTATTTAAAATCTTTAAATACAACTTTTGTAAATTTATATTTATAACAACTTAAAATGAGGCCTCAATGTAATTTTTGTGCTTCTATTTAGTAAGATTTTTAAAAAATTATTTAAAATATAAATAATTCATTTTATTACTTATGAAAAAAAAATCATTGTATTAAGTATTAAATTTGGTATTATGGGGCCTTACACACATTAAAAACTATATAAATTATTTAAAATTTTATTTAAAGAAATGGTTTTTATTTTTTATTTTTAAAAAAATTGAAAAAAAAAATACTTCATTTTTATATTTGGGGGCCTTACACAAGGTGGGGCCTTAGGCAATGGCCTAAGTGGCCTTACCATGGAGCCGGCCCTGAGAATTAATCCTATCCTCCAGATCATGATACGACGTCCCCTCTACTGTTTTTCTTTCTTAGGTGTTATTCGGAATAACTACTTATTCCTTTCCAACAATGCAAATTATAAGCCTTTGAATCATGTGAATAATTGTTTTCATATATACCATCGTTTTTATAATTATTTATATAATTATATTTTAAAAGAGGATTAATGTTTTTATAAAAATAAAATCATTTTACGGAAGTATATTTATATATACTCATTTTAAAGCATGATTGTATAAATAATTATGTGTGTATCATTATTCTTGTTTTTCTCTGTGATGAATGATAAGGGTGCTACCTGCATCATACGGTGTAGGGTAGCCCCTTCCCACTCCCCGCCCACTTTAATAATGGACTACACTCCATTATGCTCAAAAATTATTCTTAAGTCTAAAAGTTATCAAAAACTCATTTTTAGATCTAAATTGTAAATTTAAATTTGTAAAAATGACTATAATTTAATAATTATGTAGTTTAAATTTGGTAGTACATATTTTGTGAAAGTTGTAGTGTGATAGGGAGACCCTTTTATAAATTGCCTTTACAATACAAGTCTCACATTTAAGTAATATGAGACTTTTGTATTGCTTTGACAATCTATAAAATAGTCACCATACTACACTATAACGTACACAAAATATCAAATAAAAGTTCTACTTAATACATATTACTACATATATTTATTCTTAATTACAATAATTTAATAACAAATTATTTAAAATATACCGCATCATAAACTAAAGTAATTAATTAGAAATTATAAAATTTAAAATAAGAACAATATTTCTTTTTCTTATTTTAAGATGCGGCCTTTTGTTTGCATCACGTTTTTTCATTTTATTTTTTTGCACACTGTACAAGTGAAAACATAATATAGAATTTACCTTTTATATTTATATATATATATATAACTATCCAACTATCAAGTATTTTATAAATCTCAAATCATCCAAACTTATAAAATACACTTTCTAATATATATAAAAAAATTGACACGTTATAATTTCTAATAACTAAAATTGAAAGAAAAATAAACTGATCATTTGATTTTGATTGTTAATTAAGACAGATGAAAAAAGATCATGTTGATAATGCATAATTGGGTAATAACTAATTAATTAATATACTGATCTATACGGAAAAAAAAAAACAAAAAAAAAAAACAGAGACCTAGGAATCTAATTGGGTCATGTACTATAATATCTATCTAATTAATCAGCATTATGTTTTATGCTATATCTAATTATATATACCGATATAATGCATGTGTTATAAATTAATCTTATATGTTTAGTTCTGGTTTGAAGGTTAAAGTACTTAATTTACGTGATTTATATGTTTATAATCGCTTAAATATAATTGTTTAAATTATTAAATATAATTTAGGCTTCCATGCAAACACGTTCATCTTTATAATAAAACATGAATACATGTTAACGCTTTAATTATGTTAATGTAATTAGCGGTTCACATGGTGGTCGGTCGGTATATTAATTAATATGAATAAAGCTTAAATTTAATATATATAATGAGAACGACTATCATGCATGTACCAAGTACTATTGTGTGTATATTTATATAGATAATGTGACATGATGTGTAGAGAACTTCGTAACATATATTTATAAACAATTAATTAATTAAGAACTATTTGACTAATTATGTTTATTAATTAATTGATTTATAAATGGCCAACCTCCTCTAATATTTCTCTCTAATCTAATCTATTATATAAGAAAAATTCTATACACTATACTATCGTCTTACTATGTAAGATGTGATACATTAATTATCATTGTGAGAAAATTTTTTATTGAATGATTCTTTATTATCGAATGATGATAAATATATCACATCTTATATAATAAAATGAAAATGAGATGATACTGTGACGTATAATATTACTCATTATATAATTAAACTTTCAGAGCACATGCATGTGTAAGCCAAAATATCATTCAGCATGACCGGATTACTCAATAAGAATGTGTACATTTTGGACTAAATTAAAGAAGCTTAAGATAACCTAATGAAGTGTTGATTTTTAATCCTATATATGCATATTAAAGTTCTCAATTAGGTGTCGATCGAACTACCACACCTAATTGAGAACTTCTTTTGATTCTAGGTTAGGTTGTCCTTGGTCACGGCCATAATCTTAGACAAGTTTATCATATTATTTTTTTTGTTTGAAATGAAAAATAATTTGTACAAGTCTCAAATAGATAAAGTTGTAATGATTATATGAGAAAATCAAACATTTGTAAAAAAGTTAAAAAAAAAAAAAA
>QEOT01009101.1:57002-72046 GCA_003123785.1 Pterocarya stenoptera
TGTATAAAAGAAAAGAAAAACATTGGTGTTAAGTTACATTATTATATATATAAGAAGTCCCATAATTAATCCAAAAAAGGGACATGAATAGTAACTAAATATATCCGACATGGTACTAATTAGGATCGTTTTAAAATAATAATAATAATAATAACATCTGTAAGGTTGAACATCTTTCTCAAAACAATTAATCCTTATATTGTTTGGTTCCATGTGCTTGCATATACAATGTATATCATCCTGCACGTTCTGCATGCAGCTAGCATGCATCAAATGAGCTAGTATCGATCGCGGGTACGTAATATATATCCAACAAATTATTACAGTACCTAGTACTAGTATTAAATTATTAATCTCTCCCTTATAAGGATTATTAATTCCTACTAATATTGCATGCATGACATCATGGTCAATGCATTTTCCATTATAACCAATATCCTTGGCTAAGGCTTGCGCCACTTAACTAAACATGTTACACACCAACTATGTACGCGGTACCCATGAAGTAAACATGTCACGCATGCACCCAAAGGTGCCCAAAATGCTTCTTTCTCAATCTCCCTCTACACGTTTTGATCTATAATTGCCACTATTTGGGCAAACATTAGTATTCAAACTTGGTTAGGATTAAATCCAAAAGGAAGTCATCAATTGCACAATGTGCAAATGATATGATCAATTTGTTGATATGCTACAAGAAAAATGAATATTTATGACAAGTTATTTAAGAAGAGAATGATTATTTGTAATGAAAATATACATTTTTTAATAGAAAATTACCATTTTCATAACAAATAATTAGACACAAATAAATATTTTTCTTATAATTAACGTACTTAATCATACACGTACGCGTGCGCATGCAGTGGTTGAACACAGTCTTTCTCGTGTAGCACCAATAATCCTATTCATGTATATCATGCGCTTCGTGCCCACCATTCAAGTGACCCATCGATTTCGTATAGTGGACAGCTATACATAAAACCTTATCGAAATATATATGCTATATATATTGACTCGTGGACTCGTGCGTACGTGTATTGACCCAATAATATTAATGCTCGACCGACCGTGCGACCGTGTCCATTCCTCCTATTTCAATCTGTCATGACTTACACGCTAAATATTGCTTGTGTTTTCACTCGTCACGATCTATGCATTTCATTTAAGAACATGCGTTAAATGAGGGTAGTGATCTATGCATTTCATTTAAGAACATACGATCTACTCATTTTCAAAGTTGAAGCAACTCCTTTAATTTGTGGATAGTGATAGAGTTACTACTCTATTACTACCTATTTACTACTTATAGTATATTTGAAGTTTTTTATTTTTTTATCATTTTTTTAAAATATTTTTTTAACATCCTTAATCATTAAGAAAAAAAATTAAAAAATATATATAATTTTACTGATAGTTACTTCCTTAACTATTAAATAAAATAAAATAAAAAATTAAATATAAAAAAGAATAGTAAATAGATAGTAAGAGAATAGTAATCCTATCATTATCATCAGCTTTTTTTTTTTTTTTTCCTTTTGCATTTGAAATCAGAGTTTCCGACCAATTAATGCATGTTTGCTTTTTAATATTGCATGCTATCCAAATTAGGACGTTGCTTCTTCTTTTTTCCTAATAGGTGATGAACCCAAATAAAAATAAAAGAAGAAATCAATTACTTTATTTCCTGCATGCACTTGATCTATTAATTCCTGCGTGTGTTGTGTTGCAAATTTAGTTAGTCTAATTTGTAATATTAAATTAAAAATATATATTTTAATTATAAAAACATTACACAAAAATAAACTTATAAATGAAGAGGCTTAATTAAGCCCGAATACTGCGCTCATCATCGACTGCGTTGTTCAGAAATTATAATAATAAAGCAGCATTCCGCGTACTGTCGTAAAGTCAGGCGTAATTTGACTCCGATAAACTGAACGATTGAGAGAGAAACAGAAGGGAAAGTGCGCCAGAAAGATGTGTGCGCTTCGAATATACCAGCATCATTATTTTGTTCTTTTGTTTTCGTGGGGGGGGGTTCGCTTCGATGTTGCGCATATAAATACCATGTCCAGGCTATTCTTTTCCTGCAACCAACCCCACCAGTACTACATTCTCCGACTTTCTTCTACTTCCAGCTTCTGCTCGATCCCTCTGTCTCGCTTTTCACTCTCTTGTTTTTACTGCCCCGGATCCCTATAAAGACAAGGAAAGCCCAGGTCAGTATATTTATGGGACACTTATCTTATCTTGACATGTTTCTCTGCTAGCTGCTATGAAAAACGAAAAACAAAACATGTTGTTTCGTTTCTCTTCGAGGTTGTATTTTAAGGATGTTTTATGGATAATTGCAAGCATTTTAATCACCTTTACACTAACTCTCTCTCTCTCTCTCTCTCTCTCTCTCTCTTTCTCTCTCCCAAGTTTGATTCGTTTGTCTTATGTTACGAGTCTTTTATTTGGTACCAGAGATTTGGGATCGAATCATGCATGAAATAAAAACCACGTAAAAAGTTTTCTTAGAAAAAAAGAGATAGACAAGTAAAGTAGTAATATTTAAAAAATAACATGATACTACAGAACCAAATAACACTTCGTCTTTTTAGAATTCTCCATGCATGCAAAGAAGAGTTTCTAGGTTAGTAGTTAATGGAGACAATTAAGAGCTTTTTATCTGGATTCCTGTCTGAACGCGTCCCATGTTAAAGTGTTCAAGGCATGATTGAACTCAAAAAAAAGAAAAAGAAAAAAAAGTGAGCTGTAATATGCTTTCACACATATTTTATTCTGAGTTTTTTCGTTTTTAACTTTTGTCTACTGCCAGCTTCTGGCCGCTTCTGGGATACTCTGTTAAAAATAACTCTTAAAGAATAAGAAATTGGTAGAAATGCATATGTTGCCGGAATAATTTCCACGATTAACGGGCCGAACTAATATCCGAACTAATATTATATATATATATATATATATATAGGGTTCAACAAGCCTATAAGTTAACTATTTTCCTATTTTCGAATTGGTAGGGTTCTAATGATGTTTAAGTTTGCGTTTGGACTGTGATATATTTTGTAAATAGTTGTGAAAAAATGATTATAGAATATTAAATAATAGTAAATAATAATAAATAATAAATAATAAATAATAATAAAATAATAAATAATAGTGAGGTATTTTAAAAATACTTCAATATCCAAACTAGGCGAGTATTATTCCCTGAGCTTAGCATTAATCCTGTAAATTTAATTCCAAAGAGGATCAGAATGCAAGATTAAGGGAGCAGTTGTACCTGCTCTTCTCGTTTTGACTAAATTACATGATCTGTTCGATCTGGTTTGTCAAAGTCGAGTGATATATTATTTTGTCCCCTCCCTCTCTTCAAAATAGTCCAGAGACATGATCGTGAGGATCCATTCATGACTCTTCTCTTAGGTTGCGGACCGTATAAAAATCATTTCTTCTTCGTCATCCTAATATTTAAAGATTGATCACCCTGGTACCTTGCCCAAGATATGGGTGAGAGTTGCAGTCTCTTTGTATTTTTCTGATTCTTTAATATTGATTTGATATTATATTCAACATGGTGACCTTAATTACTTGGGTCATGAATTTTAAATCTAAATTAAGAAATAAGCTTGATTATTATGTAACTACTATGAAACTTCATTTAGAATATCATAACAACAATTCGTTTGAAGTCTTACGTGTACTTGCACTTCTCAAAATTTGCAGACAAGAAAGATTGTGCGAAACAGACAGCAGAGAAGTAATTAAGCTTCTGAGTGAGCTCGAAAATTAACCATGGCCAAGGACAATTTACAGGTGCTAAATGCCCTCGATGTAGCAAAAACACAATGGTATCATTTCACTGCTATCATCATTGCAGGAATGGGGTTCTTCACCGATGCATATGATCTATTCTGCATATCTCTTGTCACCAAATTGCTTGGTCGCATATACTACCATGTTGATGGTGCAGAAAAGCCTGGCACATTGCCTCCCAACGTCTCAGCTGCTGTCAATGGTGTAGCATTCTGTGGAACTCTCGCCGGCCAGCTCTTCTTTGGGTGGCTTGGAGACAAGATGGGCAGGAAACGAGTCTACGGCATGACTCTCATGCTCATGGTTATAGCCTCCGTCGCTTCAGGTCTTTCTTTTGGCCACAATGCTAAATCTGTCATGGCAACACTTTGCTTCTTCCGGTTCTGGCTTGGGTTTGGTATCGGCGGTGATTACCCACTTTCCGCCACCATCATGTCCGAATATGCTAATAAGAAGACTCGTGGTGCTTTCATTGCCGCAGTCTTCGCCATGCAGGGATTTGGAATCCTAGCAGGCGGTATATTTGCAATCATTATTGCATCAGCGTTTAAGGCTAAGTTTGATGCTCCATCTTATGAGGTTGACGCGCTTCGTTCAACCGTCCCACAAGCAGACTTTGTCTGGAGGATCATTCTAATGGTAGGAGCACTCCCAGCTGCACTGACTTATTACTGGAGGATGAAGATGCCTGAAACTGCCCGTTACACTGCCCTTGTTGCCAAGAACGCAAAACAGGCTGCAAACGATATGTCAAAAGTTCTTCAGGTTGACATTGAAGCAGAACCGCAGAAGGTTGAGCAGTTAGGTCGACAACCAGCCAACACTTTCGGTTTGTTCTCTAAACAGTTTCTTCGTCGCCACGGACTTCACTTGCTTGGAACAACAAGCACATGGTTCTTACTTGACATTGCATTTTACAGTCAGAATCTATTCCAAAAGGATATCTTCAGTGCAATTGGATGGATTCCTGCAGCAAAGACCATGAATGCCATCGATGAGGTGTACAGAATCGCAAGGGCACAAACACTGATTGCTCTGTGCAGTACTGTTCCAGGCTACTGGTTTACAGTGACTTTCATTGACAAGATAGGAAGGTTTGCTATCCAATTGATGGGTTTCTTCTTCATGACAGTGTTTATGTTTGCCCTGGCTATTCCTTACAACCACTGGACTCACAAGGACAATCGCATTGGGTTTGTGGTGATGTATTCCCTCACCTTCTTCTTTGCAAATTTCGGGCCTAATGCCACCACATTTGTCGTGCCGGCGGAGATCTTCCCGGCTAGGCTCAGGTCTACTTGCCATGGCATATCGGCAGCATCGGGGAAGCTCGGGGCTATTGTTGGTGCTTTTGGGTTTTTGTATTTGGCTCAGAACCAGGACAAGGCCAAGGCAGATGCAGGGTACCCTGCAGGAATTGGGGTGAAGAATTCACTCCTTGTGTTGGGTGGAATCAACTTCTTGGGAATACTGTTTACATTCTTGGTGCCTGAATCGAAAGGGAAATCTTTGGAGGAGATGTCTAGGGAGAACGAGGACGAAAATGGAGAAATGCAGTAGTTGGATCAAACATCTTACGAAAACAGTACAGTTCCCCTGTCTTAGACTGATTGTGTCAGTGGAATGTTCATTAGAATCAACCTGAGTCCCTCCCCTCTTCTTTAGGGTGAGAGAAGCTCAAGTTTCTCTAAGCAGTTTCTTAGAATACTACCGCGTAAACCCTTTCTTCATTCGGCACGAGAAGCTTTAAATGTGTTGATCTTTTTTATCTAGATCTGTGTACTAGTTCCATTTTTAGTTTCTGTTCTATCTTGTAGTATCTCGATTTTACGTCATCGCTTAATATTGAGAAACATGAGAAGAATATTTCTTCGTTGTTTCTTGTCATTCTATGCTATTATGATCGGGGACCTGTAGCCATCAAAATTGAATAAGATGTAACCATTTGGTCATATCCTGCATTTTCTTGGTGCTGTTGATTTCTTAGTTTTAGTTCGATATTTGAGAATGATTATGTCCTGATTTTGTCTGAAATCATTTCGAGTGCCAGTGGATGCGTAATAGGGTCCCATTTGTGATTAAAAGACTTTGGTGTGTGGAAAAAGGCGGAAGAATATTGACTTTCACCCTTGACATTTGTTCGGCACTTCTCTATCTCTGCTTTAGTTGGTACTAGTTTTAGTATCTATGCAAGCTCAATGTCACACTGAAGAGTCGAAGACTTTCGAGAAGGTGAGTTACATGAAAGACTCTTTTCTTCGTTTTGAAAGGATTTCTCTGTTACGACAGCCTTGTGCTCTCTGACGTCCTTTTTCTTGCATACCTCTTGTCTTTTTCTGTTCTTCTTGGGAACATGCTTAAGTTCCCATCTCTTCCTCCACTGAATTCTTTCGGTTCTCCCAGCTCTCTCATTGTTCCAGGAGTATAAAGAATTTTCCTAGTTTAAGGAAAGAAGCCAGATTTTCTCTTGAGCATCAGATTGGCAATGGAGGAGGCACTTATCTTTTGATTGCCTTTTAACATCATGCTGGAAGTCTGGTGTTGAAATATGGCAGTAGGTTCATTTAAGATGCTGCTGGTAATATCAATGCTATAGCCACTAGTCTCCTCTGCTAAAAAGGAGGATGGTAGATGGGCTTGGAGTCCTGCTTGATCAGAAGTCTTGGTGCATATTCAAAGTCAATGAACTTAATCGCTTCTTAAGACAACTCAGCAGAGAATTTCTTGGGAACCTGCCCAAGTCAGAAAATTAATTTGAATTTGCTGCAACTTTGAGATGCTATCATGGGAGTTCTTCCCAAGTTGAATTTTCTTTTTTTATTTCTCAAAAAGAGTGGGAAGGGCGGCCAGTATAACTTCCGGTGTGATCATAGGGGCCCCACTTGCTGCGCATGTTCAGATTGTGCCATAGCTATTAATCCTGGGAGAGGCAGCCCATCACTGCAATCCCACCGGCATGCAGAAGCCATCCGAGACTTCGGTTCACAAGTTTTAGTGAAGCAAGTAAGGGTATAAAAAAATTCGGTTGAACCCGTAAATCGGACCGGACCGGACCGAACCGGTAGGTCTGGTCTAGCATCAAGTTTGGTTTGGTCCAGTACCACTTTTATTCTTTTAAAACGGATCAAAATCGATCGATTTAGTTTTGATTTTTCTTTTTCTAAAATCGGATCGGCCAGACTCGGATCAGTTTATATATATTATAATTTTTTATATTGTATATAGTTTTTATATATAATTATATATAAAATAATTTTATATTATATGATAAATTATTAATTAATATAATATTAAATTTTAAAATCTTATATCATTATAGTCTATTGTATTAATAGTTATACTAATACTATATCACTATATATTATAATATATCATTATAGTCTATAATACAATTATAATATACTAAAATATATTATCACTATAATATTATATACTATAATATTATATTATATATATTATATAATATAGTATGTAGTATATTAAAACCAGATCAGAACGGAACAGGTAAAACCGAAAGTATCGGTTTAGGAGAGTAACCAGTGCAGAATCGGTTATTAAAAATGAAAAACCGGTATATACCGATTCGGTCATAAATTTTATCCAAAATCAAACCAAACCAGACCGGTTTCACTCCTAAAAACAAGCCGTTTGAAACCTATGACTTGGGATAAAGGAGGGAAGAATGATCCTTTAGCCTATACCAACCAAAATTTATTGTTTTTGGCCCTTGAATGGAATTATTATTACTGAATAGTTTAGTTAGGATTTTGACAAGGAATAGCTAGTTATGAAATAGTCATTTATCAGAGGCGATAGGAATAGTTGTTCCTTGAGGTTAAGCAATATAATTTTTCAAACAAGTTCCCTAGAAAACTAGTTAAAAACTTGTATGGTGGCCGTCCACCTCCCTTGACCCTGGGGTTTCTAACCGAACATAAATGAGCATCCTTAATAATCATATACCTATTCCACAAATCAAGAGCATCGATCCTGAATATGTTATATTTCTGTTGTGTTCGTATCCCACTCACTTCAACTCTGTCTAGTTACTATAATTTGCATTTGCATAGGAAAGCAAAGCAAAACAGAAAAACCGGTGAAACAAACAAGAGAATAGTGAGTGTCTATTGCTAAAAAGTATGGAAACTGTAAAAAGGCTAAAAATAGCAGGAGATTTTCATGGAATATGGCGGTGTAGATTTTGGTCCATTGAGACAATAATAGGATGATAATGTAGTCAGACCAGAAAATATGGGGAATATGCAGGGCATATATTCCGGTCTATTTTAAGGAAATTCTCATTCATATAATTCACGAGCCCATACAAATCTCTTCACTGTCCATTGTCATCCCTGTCTGTCTCTCACAGGCAACACGAGAGGCTAAAATCAGGTCAGTCACTTCTTAATTTCTTCTACACATTTTGTGTTGTTCTTCCTTCTGATCTTAGAATCTTTTGAAGGCGCTTTATGACGTCTCATGCTAATTAATTGAATAACCTTGAAATATTATTTCGTACATCATATAGATGATCCTGATCCGAATCTATTCATTTTAGGCAAGGAAATCGTCAAAAATAAGTTTTCTATTTTTAAGGGAAAAAAAAAAGGAGAAATTAAGGAGCCAATTCAATGCTTGCATTTATATGTATACTTGGGATTCAAGATTTTCTTAAAGAATTCAGAAGGGAAAAAAAAAAAATATAGCTCTCTTTTCGGAATTCGAGAAGTTCAGGGAAAATGGAAAGGAAGTATTTGCATTGGAAAGTTTGTAATTATATAACACTTTTTCTGGCCCTTCCATGTGTTCTTGTATATCTATTTCTACTTCTGTAATTTTGATTCACGTAATATTCCTTTCTGTCTATCGTGAAGAAATGTGAAGTTTCTATGTCCATATGGTACACATGTTTGCATTCATGAGTTCATGCATGTCACATTTCTAAAGAAAACATCGAATGATCCTTGTTGAAAGCTTTTAATGTGTATGTGGCTAAACGCTCTTATAGGAGAGAGGTTGAGCAAAAGACAAGGCAGATTCGAAAGTGAGGCAGCCAACCATGGCCAAAGAGCAGTTGAAGGTGCTGAATGCGCTTGATGATGCCAAAACGCAATGTTACCATTTTACTGCAATTATCATTGCTGGAATGGGGTTCTTCACGGATGCATATGATCTATTCTGCATATCCCTTGTCACCAAATTGCTTGGCCGCATCTACTACCACGTTGATGGTGCAGCAAAGCCCGGCACATTGCCTCCCAATGTGTCAGCTGCTGTTAATGGTGTAGCACTCTGTGGAACACTCGTAGGCCAACTCTTCTTTGGATGGCTTGGTGACAAGATGGGCCGAAAGAAAGTCTATGGCTTGACATTGATGCTCATGTTCTTTTGCTCCATTGCTTCAGGTCTTTCCTTTGGTCACAACGCAAAAGCTGTCATGAGCACTCTTTGTTTCTTTCGGTTTTGGCTTGGTTTTGGCATAGGGGGTGACTACCCACTTTCTGCAACCATTATGTCTGAATATGCTAATAAGAAGACTCGTGGAGCCTTCATTGCAGCGGTGTTTGCCATGCAAGGGTTTGGAATCTTGGGTGGCGGTATATTTGCTATTGTCATGTCTTCCATATTCCAGGCCAAGTTTGGTGCTCCTACTTATGAAGTTGATCCAGTTGCCTCCACTGTCCCACAAGCAGATTATCTATGGCGAATTATTCTAATGGTCGGTGCGCTTCCCGCTGCACTCACATTCTACTGGCGCTTAAAGATGCCCGAAACTGCTCGCTACACAGCCCTTGTTGCCAAGAATACAAAACAGGCTGCATCTGATATGTCAAAGGTTCTGCAGGTTGACATTGAAGCAGAACTGCAATCAAATGAGCAGCCAAGAGCTGGATATGGTTTGTTCTCTAAAGAGTTTGTTCGTCGCCATGGACTCCACTTGCTTGGAACAACAAGCACATGGTTCTTGCTTGACATTGCATTTTACAGCCAAAATCTATTCCAAAAGGATATCTTCAGTGCAATTGGATGGATTCCTCCGGCAAAGACCATGAATGCCATCGAGGAGGTCTTCAGAATCGCAAGGGCACAAACACTAATTGCTATGTGCAGTACTGTGCCAGGCTACTGGTTTACAGTGGCTTTCATTGACAGGATTGGAAGGTTTGCCATCCAACTGATGGGTTTCTTCTTCATGACAGTATTTATGTTTGCCCTGGCTTTTCCTTACAACCACTGGACTCACAAGGATAACCGCATTGGGTTTGTGGTTATGTATTCCCTCACTTTCTTCTTTGCAAATTTCGGGCCTAACGCAACCACATTTGTCGTGCCAGCTGAAATTTTCCCTGCCAGATTACGGTCTACTTGCCACGGCATATCTGCAGCATCGGGAAAGCTTGGAGCCATAGTGGGTGCATTTGGTTTCTTGTATTTGGCTCAGAACCAGGACAAGGCCAAGGCAGATGCAGGGTACCCTGCAGGCATTGGGGTGAAGAACTCACTCATTGTGTTGGGTGTGATCAACCTCTTGGGCTTGCTGTTTACTTTTCTAGTGCCCGAATCAAAGGGTAAATCATTGGAGGAGATGTCAGGTGAGAACGAGGGTGACAATGGAGCAGGAACAGAATAAGAGCAGCCAGTAGTTCACAATAAAATGGCCATTTGGGTCATCTATTTCTTTCTTCAGAAAATTTTGAATCATGTCGTAGTTTGTACGTTTGATTAAAGAGATGGACTATTTTTCCTGCGTTGTGATATTTATTAAAATTATCTTGCATTCGTCTCCCTCTTTCTACAAAATAATGACCTATCTCTAGCATCATAACAAAGAATCATTTTATCATGTTTTTTTATCCAATAAACTCGACCTTAATTTGCTCTCCGACCATTGTTGAAGTCCACCTCTATACAATCCTAGACACTCGGCAACATAAATTAAACTTTGAACACTGAACAGCAGTAGGCTTGGCTTGTTCGAGAAAGTTTGAGCATGCTCTGTCAAAATTACGTTTGCAGGCTTCTTGATGGCTAACAAGTAACCATTCTGCATAATACTAACATTCAGGTGAGTAACCCACAAACTATAACAACAACAAATGATAGTATGGAATATAACTGCTAAGGTTCCGGTTTCTTGAAGAAAATTTGTCTGAGGAATGAAAGCGAAAATGTGGAATACATAGCTGCAAAATATTCAGGTTCCTGTGGGAGACTTTTCTACTCGGTTTGGTCTCGAAACTTGGGACTTTGGTGTGTGCATTTGGGTTCTCGTATTTCTCTAAGAACCGGGTCAAGACCAATGCAACGGGAGGAGTTGTGGGGAAATCAACTTCCCGCTTATGACATTTTCTCTTGTGGAACCTGAAGCAAAGAGGAAGAGAAGGGTGGAAATTGGGGAGGGGAGGGTAAGAATAAGAGCAATTTTACATCTACAGACATGTTTTACATGCCAATATACATGGAGTTTCTACATATCCTTTTACAGGTAAATCCTTTGGGGATCAACTTTCATAAGATTACTTACATCAAGAGTTTCCAGATACCACTTTACAAACTCATATTTTCACCTGAGAATCGGCAATCAAGAAGGAAAGCGACTTTCTCCATTCTGTTATCAGATAATATTAGCCTAAAACTAATGTGCCTCAAAGATGTCAATTTATTCACGGATAGTGCAATGCTATGCTGTGCCTGATAACTATTTCATAAATTTAAAAACCATAGCAGATCTCCTCTCCAAGGAAGAAAACTCTAAACAGCAGAGACCATTCAGCGTGCACGGTCTCTAATCACTTCAAGATCCATCTCCATGGGGTCAGTAGCCTGAATCTCATAATGGACACCATCCAGCTCCCGTCTGAACCTGTCTCTAGATGTGGCATAGAGCATCTTGGCACGGATTCGAGAGGATGAAGGAGACCTGATAGGAATGTCATGCAATGAATCATTAAGAATGAGATCTTAACAGCAGAACCACTCAAACACTAAAAGTATAAAACGTGTCATTACCGTAGGATAAACATAAATACCAAGATCCACATACACAAAGAAAACTAGGACCAATGTTTAATGCTATGCAACTGCCTGGAGGCTTGAAAAAGAATAGCATTGGATCATTTAAAAGTCATCCTCCAACTTCTACCAGCAAAACAAGACCAAGAATTGATCGTAAAATGAGAAAATGGAAAAATGTAAAACAGTGGTCTGCATATGGTCTTAGTCACACTGGCTACATCCATAAGTCCAAAACAAACAAGAAATATGGAACCAGATCATCAAGAATAGAGCCTAGGAGAAGTTTTATGGATTTAAATTGTTGGTTGCTAAATAACAAAGCATGATAAGTTCCAGATTTCAAAATCTATTAAGTAGAAGTTTTTTAAATTGAAAATTCACACAAGCCTTGAAAAACTACATACATTGACATCAGGAACAGATTGTAAAACTGAGAGGACATTCTTTATTGTCAATTAATGCATAGCAAAGGAACACAACAAGAACAGTAGCCTTGTTTCGTTTAGCAAAAGAAACCAACTAATTAACATATAAATGATGAATGCATGCCCCATGACCCTATAATCTCATCAGTTACATGCAAGATTACCCCATTTAACTTCACAGGTTGACTACAGTTAAATGGAAATTTGTTAACTTCAGAAAGATCAGACATCCATACTACTGCCTGATTTGCCAATGCATAACAATGGATGAGTTAAAAAAAAATCTATCAATGATCAAATATTTCTTAATCGTTTTTAACAAAAATTTGTATACAGAGAGTCAGAGCAAGTCCTGAGGCTGCATATAAGAACTTAGAAAGACGGAAAAAAAACTAAAACTAATACTAAATCTAAACCCAGATAAGTTTTTTAAATGCTGGATATTATGAGTGCATGGATATGTTAAGTCAGGTAAAAGAAGTAAAACACAAACGAGAGAAACAACAGAATGAATTAACAATGCAAGAAGTATTGACAGAGTAGATGTGGATTTTTACTTTTCATTGTGATTTGAACATATATTTAATAAATTAACAACGATATTTGCCATGTCTTTTGAGGATGATATAAGTGCTTATGTATTGGTTACCCTCTCATAGAGAAAGTGATAATATAAATGTAAATGAAATATGAAGAGATTATAGGCGAAACCTTACCATGCGATGAAGAATATCTTGCTCTTTTGACAGTTATCAGAAGTCACGAAATCATAGTCATAAACGGCATATCGGCAATCATTCTCAGGTAAAGCTGCAGTGAAATCATCATAATTCTCAGCTGGACCACCTGTCTTCTCAACCACAACCTCCTTTTTATTCTCATCAACCTTAAAAATCACATATCTGTGAACCTTCTTCCACTTCAATTCAAAAAATGTGTTTTTGGTTTGATCACCAACACCCATGCCCCATGAAGCGTTGGGCTGAAAACGAAACCAAATTGCATCACAAAATTTTTCTATCTAAAACTTCAAAATCTTGACAACAACGTGCACATTAATAATAACAAGCTATTAGTTCCTTTTTAGCCAGCAAGAAGCTCCAAACCGCTTGTCATAAACGACCGAAAATTGTATTCCAATGTTCCACAACTTGGAATAAGATTTTTTGACACAAGGGATCTAATAATAGATTTTATTAGATGACAAGATCATACCTAAAGCTAATATTGATACGACACCACAATGAATACCGCAAATCAAATCATGATAAAAAAAAGGTTTCAATTAGTGTAAACAAATAAATAATAATCTTCTGTAGTTCCTGGGCATGCAGCAAAGATCATGCTTTGTTCATGAAAGAACTGTTTCAAACTTAGATTCACAGACGGAATACAATTTCTTCCTAGTTGGGCAGCACGATCAAAGAGTTATTGATTCATGATCAATTGCAAACAGGATATTGAAAATGTTGGAGTTGCATTCATTGAAGTGATCGAACCCCAATTTAATGAGCGAGCAACTACATAAGCTCTATCAGTCTGCAGAGGACTCAGATTTTCAATTTTCCGCGAATCAAAACACATCAAGCAATTAAAAAAACCCCTTCACTAAATGAAAAAGAAACCATTTTTTTATATTTTCCTGACCTTCATCGGCAGCCAAATCAAACAGAAAAACAAGTGATCTAACTTTTCATGCAAGTTGAATAAAATGAGAGGTGAAAAGAAAACTCTTCAAAATATAACTGAAAAGGAAAAGATATATTCGATTTTAAGTAAATATGCATAACACATGAGTCTATAATCTTATTCATGGTTGTTGAAAGCAAATAGCCGCAATAACGCCAACAGACTAATAGAAGTAGAGAGTAGAGAGAGAGAGACCCGGTTGAGCCATCTGAAAGACATGATATCCAAGAGCGTGAGCAAGAGGAGCGAAGAAGAAGAAGAAGAAGAGAAGGAGAGAAGTGGTGGATTGTGTTTGGACGGAAAGAAAAACTATTATGAGCAGAGAAAGGTCAAAAGAGAGAGGTGGCAAAAAACAACAAAAAAACAGTATGGGAATACTGCCAAGAAACCAAAGAGAACTGAACCTTCCTCGATCTCTCTCTTTATTGTCTTCGTTTCTTTTCAAAGACTCGGATTTTTCGAGGAGAGGGAGGTTGGGTACTTCATATACTGCTCTACAGCTCCGTTCTTATCTTACAATCGAATAAAAAGACTAATCCATGGTATGGACCATGCCTTGTAACGGAACAAAGAAGGGATCTAAAGGGCAAAACATTATCCTTTTTTTTTTTCTTTCTTTTTATTCTGTTGGGTTAGAATATCGGCAAATAAATAAACAATAAATTATTGTTGTCATTAATAATAGTTATTATTTATTATTATTAGATGAGATGAAATAGACAATAAATGTTTTGTTCAGAAGTTGGCAACTAAAGACAATCCATGAGGTGGATTATTAAAATATATTTAAGGTTCGTTCATTGACTCACTAGAAGAGTTGCCTAATATTATAATTTTTCGTTTGAATTTTTAGTGATATTATTTCCATATATATTTCATTTATAAATGGCAATTCATATTTATTTATTTTACTTATGTGGCTGATCATTAATTGCATTAGAATAAAATTGGTAAAAATCCCTTGAATTTACTATGAGTTTGAATTTTGAATTATTTAACTATTTTTATAATATCGGATTTAGATATTTTCAACGAATTAAATTTCTAGGAAATTATTTTTATTTGAGTAATGCTACTCATCATTTTAATTTT
>QEOT01009102.1:10493-38350 GCA_003123785.1 Pterocarya stenoptera
CCTTGCAAGATAAAATTTCTAATATCAGATAGAAAAGGGGAGATGTTTCTACCTTCTCATTACAAGTTTTATAAGGGGTTGTGGACGCCTTGTCTTTTGAGATTTATCTTTTTCCTTTGATGTCACAGATGGAGCTTCTGGCAACTTGAGGATCTCCCTGGTTAAACGGTACCAACCAGCAGCTCGCTCTTCAGTCCTACATTAAGCAAATGCAAGGAAAACAAATTACAAAATTTTAACTAGGAGCGACTGTAAGGAAAACATATCCCAGTAAATACTAAAGCAGCTTGACAAAACTGCATGCAATGCTGTTCTAACCCCATGAAAGATGAAAATGTATAACATGGAAATGCAGGAAGAATAATGCTTTGAGATAACAAAACAAACCTTTCTGTGTTATCGTACTTTCCCAGTACACATAATATTGCTTCAAAGCAGACTCTCTCGCTAGGATCCAGGAGGAGTTGATATAGTACCGAGTTGAACTGAGATTTTATATCCGGCCTCTCTATTGACAATATTTCAATTAACCTATCATCTCAAACATATTGGACAGAACTAATAATTGAAATTTAAAAATTTACCATTACTTACCATCTAGTGCTCGAGCTCTTGCTATTGTATGGCACAATTTGGCTAGTGAGACTCTAGCAAGAACATCATGCAAATGCAAAACATCCTGCAAAGCACCTGCTTCGTACAACATCCAAAAATGGTAACGTTTCACAAGAAGCTGGGCCAAATAACAACTCAAGTAAAACATGAAATAGAGATAGTTGCAGACTCCAATTAGACTAGAAATCCGTTTACTGAAAAAGTAACTGTGACACATCTTAGAATAGACTAAGCCCCTAGCAGAAGAATCAATTCATTGAAGAATCAATTTCTCTGAGTCTCAGAAACTTCAAAGAGCATAAGAGTCATTGTCCAAGTTATCAATACTATGAATAAACTAAAGGAGGTAGTGTTTAAAAAGTGTGCTTTTTAAGTAACAAGAAGTAATATCAAAATACAAGAAGTCTCATTGCACTGGGTGTATACAAAAAAAAATAAAAAAGGAACAAATTACAAAATAAAATTAAAGAGAGACGGACCAATACTGTCATATGCAACCAGCCAATCATAGTTTCAACTAAAGGAATAATTTGACCAAGTTGAAATAAAATCTCAACAGCATTGCAGATCTGATTATTCCCTTTCTCTCCCCAAAGTCCATACGCACCGATCAACATTGAGCAAAAATGCTGATTTAGCCATAACATCATGGCAAAGATATTGATTCTCATTTAATTATCATATTCAGATCCCTTTCTGTTAACAGGCAATTTGATGAATTTTCTATATCTATACAGAACTGACACGAAGTGCTGAAGCCAAGGGCTAAATAGTCATGAAAGAGTTTCTTCTTCGCACTCTTACAACTCAAAACCTGATTAACAGTGAGAGAAAGATGCATAGAACTCAAACGAGGAAGAGAACCTTTTATTTTGTATTATGTTTGCTATTGATTTGTAGTGCACGGACTCAAAAACCAGAAACTTTAAAAATCTAATGAGGTATTACCACATGTAACTTCAGAAACCAACACTAATCCACAATAATGGTAAGAAGAGGATGCCAAAAGACAACAAAGAATGGATAATACCTCCAGGTTGTGCAAGCTTTCCTGCAGAGAGATTATAACAGTACAGAGTCAGAATACATTATAACCACCAAACCTTACTTTCAGCATCATGGAAACAAATATATTTTCATGGCAACAGATGCCTTGAGAATGTGAGAGTTTAATAGTCAAGTCAAGTAACCTAAGGCCATCGCAACTGCATAAGTATCTCTTGTAGCTAACTCCGAGAGAATTTCCAATGCATGCCTCACAGCAACAGGATCAGCAAATGAAACCCTGCCAATTTGACACCACTAGTTATTGACAATAGACAAAAAATAACAAAACAGGAATGGTTAGATGTACCATAACTGTCCCCAAGTGGCGGCAGTGTGGAAGATGATCCCGTTGTGTATCATGTGGTGCACATGGTCCGAGAGGAATGAGAGATGTTTTGAAGATAGGGAACGCACGATGGAGGAGTTTCAGAATTTTTTTATGCGCACTTTAATGCTATGGTTTTCAGCCATTGTACTTGATGGAAACAATGTCCATGACTATCTTTCCTTAGCTAGAATGTAATTAGGTGTTTTCTTTTGTATACTTCCTATGTACACAGGCTATGCCTATTTCATTCGTATGAATAAAATTTTCTTATTACTTAAAAAAAAAAAAACAAAATGATGAAATTGGTTAAAAATTAAAAGCAGCACAAGAAGCATAATAGAGATTTTCACACATAGGCTTGCAAGTGGAACAAACAAAAGCAGATCAATGAAACTAGGGTTCCTTGAGCAAGAGATAATTATCCATACGACTTGCAGCCACCAATCTACATATATATAGATTAAGCAAAAACACAAAGCATTACCAGACTAAAAAAACCAGGATTTCCAAACTTATATCAAAAGATCTGTACAGGATTAAAAACATTTATTTATATATGGTGCACAATATACACAACTCAAATTCAATCATATAAAAGAAAGGACAGAAAGGCTTCATAAAAAGGAGAAGTGAATTGCAATTATAAATTTGTGCCATGAATGAATCGACAGAGGTTTTAATGGACTAGAATAAATAACAGATGCTTCAATCTAAAAGTTCTATCAGTGGACAAAAATGAGGTAAATACAAAAAATATCCATATTTTGGCAGAGCCTAAACATGAAAACAAAAGCAAGAGTAACGTGTGCATACACATATTGGCCCCCATACTCATATGGTCAAATTTTAAAGATTCTAAGGACTGTAAATGAAGCCTCACAATGCAAGCATGAAGCAATAGCTGTATACAAACTGAAATGATTTTCTATTTTCAAGGGGACAAGAAAAGTTACTTATAAAAAAAAAAAGGGAAGAAAAGAAGTAGAGCACATCTCGAACAAATTAAACAAGCATTGTGGGGTTTCAAAATCAATCCTGCCATTGGAAGATCAACAGAGCCCTCCTAGGGAAGTGGCTATGGTTGTTTGCCAATGAAAGAGATAGCCAATGGAAAGTGGTGATCGAGATCAAATATTGTAGTGCTTTGGGTTGTTGCAGCTCTAATGAGGTGAGTAGGTTCTATGTAATGACCAGGGGAAAGGCCATGTCACTTTGGGGCCTATATTCCAAAAGAACGAGTTAATGTTACAATCAAAACCCGTCATAAAAAGAACTTCTCCCTCCTAGAAAATCTAGGATCCCGTCCACTACCCTCATATCCTCAATCCAAGGTATTATATTATAATCTTATCTTCCCCCTTAAATTTCTGCATCCTCGTCAAGTCATTTGTTATATGTGGCGTGACTTAAGTCCCACAATTCTAACTAAGATTGTTTCAGACCCATTTGTAATAACCCAATAAAAACTCAAGCCTTGTGGGCCTGTACTCCAAAAGGATTATTCAATGTTATAATTGGCCCCATAATAAGATAGCTAGCACTATTATACAAGCAGTTTTTTTGTCTCTTTTGCTTAGATTACGTGATACTTAGACTGGTGATAATTTTTTTAGCATGTTGGAAATGAAGACTTGGGAGTGGGAGTGTTCACAGCAGGCTCTAGTGGATAATGATTCTAATCTCATCACTATGTTGCGCATGGTGAGAAAGAAACAATCGGAGTTTCAAAAATGGTATAGGCACAATGTAGGAACTCAAAGCTTTCATTTTAATACACATTTTTATTGGATGGAAAGCTTCCCACTTATATTTCTGTAACTTTAACTTCTTATAATTTCTTGATTTCTTTGCTTTCTCTAGTTAGGTGTATCTAATGTATACTTGTGCACTTTGATAGCCAATGGTGCCTCTTTTTAATCATTAAAAAAACTTATCTTACTTACTGAACAAGCATTGAATTAGTTTCTTTTTATGAGTAATACTGCATTTTTTTCCTTTTTTTGGGGGGACATTACAAGAATTTATTATAAAAACAAAGAAAAAAAATCCAATAATATTTATAAAAGAGAATCCAAAAAGCTAGTGCACTCTGAAGGACCAAAAAGAAAGGGGAAAAATCACAACAAAAATCAAATCCTAGAGCTTCACAAAAGAACAAAATCCACAAAAAAAACCTTCTGTTCAACATCAAAACCCACTAAGTCACTGCTTCAAGTATCCCACCATAACCTTGCAACAGGAAATCCAACACCTTAAAAACATTCAGTGAAAGAATGAAGAGCTTACCCCTGTACAGCACGATGAAGAAATGCGGGATTTCCAGGATCCAGAGGAAGTCTTCTCAAAGCACTTAGTGCAGCATATTGCAAATTACTCCGAATGACAAACTAACAATTAAAAGAAGTGCATAAAATAGCATCCAGTGATCATCTATGAAAACCAAACAGATAAGAGCATATCGTCTAAAGATAAGTATAGAGAATAAACTGAAAGTATAGGATGCTAATGAACAAGTCTGCGAGACAATCAGACATGCATGCATGCAATAACACGGCTGGTAAAATTAGCAGAAAAAATGTCATTGACTTAACCAAACCAAAATCCGCTATTCACACACTTATAGCAAAATTCTACCAGTAGAAGTCCAACAACTTTGCTAACTCATTGTGGAATTAACACACTATCAGTAGTAACCCCTTTCCACTGATCATAAGCATCAGCAGAAACAAAAATGAAAAGAAACTGGTTCCCAGACTTGGTGCTAGAAATCTCAAGATACTATCATTATACTTTTTTGCTGGCAAGATATCATATCAATCATTGAGGTACTTAGAAAATCACAAAAAAACATGCAATCCAATGACATGATAAAAAACACAGCAAATAGAGAAACTTATGATGAATTACTATTACCTCCTTATCACCACCTTTAGTCCCAAACACGCCTTTCTTACGTTTTTGTGCGCCATCAGCTACCTGCAAATCCATATATTAACACTAAAAACAAAGCATAATTTCCATGAAACTATGATGGTGTAATGAACATAATAATACGTCATGGAAAAAAACTAACTTAATGAACAAGAACACAATTAAAATGTCTAAATTATCTCAAAGGTGAGATTATATCAATGTCAAATAATTATGCATGCAACGTGCAACTCATTCACATGTATAGTAACACCAATTGTCAATAGTGCCACTTTCTTCACATCCATGCTAGAGATACATGGAAGTTTTCTTAATTAACCACCCATCATAACAACCTAACATAACTCCTGAAATCCAAAGCATGGCATCAAACAAATTATAACCAGAACCTCCTAGGGCTTCCTAAACAATCAATTTAAACTCATTGTGCAGACAACAGATGAGGGTGCTATTGATACAGAAGCACAAGATATCATCACTTAGAGGGCAAGTAGAGGTTTTTTATTTGCTGCTGCTGCTACCTTTTTTTATATTTATTTACTGCTGCTACCTATTCCAAATTGTACTCCATTCTTACACCTTCCGGCATTAGAATGCATTTCAGCAATCTCCATTCAAAAACATAGTAACTTTTTTATCACAAAGTTATCGTGGTGCTTTCAGCAGGCTTCTGTTTCAGATTTGTTGATTCGTTCTAATGTAGTTGTGCAACGGGATGTTAGTTTTGTTAGAGCTGTTCAGGATTGGGAACTTGATGAAGTTGCAGATTTTTTCAGTTTGTTGTTTTCTCTGGATATTGGAGGAAATTAGAGGGATCGAATGTTATGGAAGCACACGGCAAGTAAAAAGTTTTCTGTTCGATCATAGTATAAGGTGTTGACTGTTCAGCATCATTTTTCTTTTCCGTGGAAGAGTATTTGGAGAGTTCATGTGCCGTCCAAGGTTGCCTTTTTTATTTGGACAGCATCACTTGGGAATATTCAGACAATTGATAATTTGAGAAAGCGTGGCATGATTGTTATGGAGTGGTGCTTCATGTGTAAGAAATATGGTGAATCGGTGGATCATTTACCTTTACATTGTGAGGTGGCTAAGGTGTTATGGGATGGTGTGTTTAGTGGAGCAGGGTTGGTTTGGGTAATGCCTAAAAAAGTGGTGGACTTACTTGCGTGTTGGAATAGGACTCATAGTTGTTCTCAAGTGGCAGCTGCATGGAAAATGATTCCTTTGTGCATTATGTGGTGTATTTGGATGAAAAGAAATGAGCGGTATTTTAACACGAAGGAACTTACTGTAGAGGAAATCTGGAAACTTTTTGTGTTTTCCTTGCTTCAATGGTTTTCAGCTATTGTACTTAATGGAGGGACTGTTCATGAGTTTTTGTTTTCATTTCATAATCCTAGAATGTAATTAGGTGTTTCTTTTGTATACTTTCTGTATACATGAGCTTCACCTACTTCATTCGATGAATAAAAATTAATTACTAATAAAAAAAAATCATGGTGTTCATTTTCTGCAATTTTTTTTTTTTTTTTATAAGTAAGAAGTAATTTGATTGATATAAAGATAGGCATAGCCCAAGTACACCGGAGGTATACATATGAGTACACCAAATTAAGAACTAGAAACTGTTACAAGAAAATCATGGAAGCTAAGATCATTTAAATCTAAAGTAATGGCCCACATAAATAAAGTCTTCCAGAAAAAACTCCTCCTAGGAAATTTCATGATCCTCAAAAATTCTATCATTTCTTTCTCTAATACACCAGAAAATACAAATAGGAGCCATCTTCCACATAGCTGCAATCTGTGGTGTCCCTGTGATCCCTCTCAAGCTAGCTAGTAGTTCCACCACCCTTCCCGGCAATTACAAGATGCCATTCATTGTTGTAAGTAATAGACAGACCTAATTAAGCAACGAACTTCCTCTGATCACATCAGACACCTAAGTCATTCACCTTATTTATCCAGCAGAGACTGAATCCACTATCCACTTGATCTTCTTAAATTTTGTTCTGTTTTCAAAAGAAAACTAAAAAGTGTGCTCCTTTTTCATATAAGTTTTTAGCAATGATTTTGAATACGCCACCTGATCATAATAAATCTTAGCAATGAGAATACGCCACCTGATCATATAAATCTTAAGTTCTCAACTCAAAAGCTTCTACAATTTCTCAATGAAAAAATCAAATTCATTTAATCATTGGGTTACCATCACCTTTGACACTCATCAAAAGTCTTTAGGTCGCCTCAAGCTAGATTAAAAAAACCACAAAACGTAAGTATCATCCCCCAACAACCAAAAGCATAGTTTGTGTGGAGCATGATAGACGTTTCCATCACCTTAAGCTTTTCAAACAATTAGTTATCCAACAAGGTATTAAAACCCCATCCCCCCCCCCCCCCTCTTTTCTTCCAGTCATTCAAGGCTCATGATTGTAGGTTTTGCTCTGGGCTCCATGAGCAGCTGGGTGAGTTGCACCCAGGGAGGGTGTGAATGTAAAGTGCGTATTAAGTTTTATATAACCGTGATCTTTTGGGATATTGTTATCCTACACGCAATAGAGGCCGACCTAGCGAAGTACCAAGCTATGTTCTTCCAACACAAGAATAAGAATATTTTTATAAAAGAAAAACTTTTAAGATAATACAACATATAAGCCTCTAGTAATTACAAGTCTACAAAGAATGGTAAAGAGAGTAGCATTCTTTTCTTGTCTTTTTTGACAGGTGTAAAGAGAGTAGCATTCTCAGTACAATTTATAGAAGAAACAAAATCGTACAAACCTGATCAAGTATGCCAAATACAATTTCATACAATCTCGACAAAATGTCAAAGTTGCTTGAAGGAGCATATGTAAGAGCCTTTAAAGCCTGCAATCTCCGTGCATGAACTACAGAAATGATGAAAGAATAAAAGCAAATCATTATCTATAGCCACTTCAAATAGGACTCAAATTTCAACCATAAAAGTAGCAACCAATTACTCTGCACAGAAAGACTAGATGGTGGGGAATAAATCATTTTATTTCCTTTTAGGCAGCAATTTCTTATCTCAAACTGTAAAATAAAATTACACTCATATTGCCATTAACTGAGATAAGTGGGCAAACACAGAGATTCACAAGGACACTTTCAGACTCAAAACATGCACAAGCACAGAAAGGAAGATTATAACAAATTAATTTGTTCTTGCGAAGTTACTTACAAAGAAAAAATTGTTCGTAAGAAATGACAAAAACTAAATCCTCACTAAACAGAACTATACAGGTGTTAAGTTTTCAAAGAATCTTATAAACAATAATAAAATGGAGATGTAATGGTTAGGGAAACCAGAAGCTGGAAATTCATATGAAATGTTAACTAAGAAATGACTTTACACTCAGCATCAGCATTGGATGCCTCTGCTGTAAGCTGTACAATTATTCGCGGTACAACATCAGCTCTCGTCACCCCTCCAACAGCATCAATGTCGGCTAGAGCATCCCAATTTGGAGTAGGGATCCCACCACCTGTGCCTAAACCTTGCGCTCCAGTATCCGATAAAATTCTGGCCAAGTAATAATATACATACCGTAGAACACTCCTATCTTCACACTGCTGATTGAGCTGCAGAAAAGGGAAAATACAAATAGAGAGATAAATACATAAATCATAAATGCAAAATGTTAAAGCTGTTACTATATAAACTCAATAAAAAGATCTACAACTAGTGCAGCATACACTCAAATCAATACCTACACAGCCTCCACCAAGCTTAATATTCTCAGAGAAGCTATCAAGAAAAAGATGTTAAAACGGTCACTTTAAGATGCATGCTAACCATAATTAAAAGCTCTACAATGGAAACAGAAGCTCCCTACACATACAGTAACAAGATACAACAACAAAATCTCCACTCCCAAACAATCTCAAACTAAGATACATGGTGCAAAGTTGGTTATTTTCAACATAAAAAATAACAATTTGGGATCTATAGAAGTTGATGTCCCGAGTACCCTCCATGCAAGCTGAGGTAGAATAGAATAAAGGAGCATGACCTCATTTCTATGTCCATTTAATCACTAGCACCCAATTCCCGAAGCTATTGAACTAAAACAACCAGCAAACCAAATGTCATGAGATTAATGCAAAGGCAAACTCAAGGTATTACAATTATCCATTCCATAAATGTCATATAGAGATCTCCAAACCAATAAATGGTCAAACGTACCAAGACACCTAAAACTGTGGTTCATTGTGAATCATATGTTTCAACAATATCGCATCATGCAACAGAAGATGGAACAGGCAATTGAAGAAACTGTACTCAACCTAAGTTATGCTAAAAGATAAAAATGATATGCTTGAAAAAAATAATTGCAACAGAAAGAAACAAGGACTGAAGTCTAACAAGGAATTACTCATACCATAAGAAGAGATGGTGCCAATGAAGGGTCGACTGAATTGTACACAGCAAGTTTGGGAAATACATGATGCACCAACTGCTTCTGAGAGCTTTTCTACACACAAATTTGTCACGGTAAACAAACAAAACAATAACAAACTCAGGAATCTCCAAGCCAAAGAAAAATCAACTTAAAAAAATATTAGGAGCGTGATATTTACTTGATCAGACGTTGCAGCCAATTCGTGAATACTCCTCGCCAGTTGTGAATACGAAACAGGCTATAAAGATGAAGCAAACTGCATTAAGCACCAATTCAATCCAACCAAAAAGAAAATTTTACTAACAAGAGAAATCAGCAATCATTTAACCTGTGATATTTCAAAGATCTTAGTTCTTTTTTCCGATAAGTAACAAGTGCAAGAAATCCAGTTATCCAGCATTTTGTTAGTGATTAAACAGAGCGTAAAAGTACAGAATAGGAAAATAAAGATAGAATTTAAACAAGAGCAATTCAACGTTCCACGGAATTCGGCATAAACTATGACACATTTCGATTTTCCACACTTTCTCAGCTACCAGCGAGGGCTAGAGTAAGAGAGATGAAAAAGGGATCACCTTTTTCTTCTGCTTCTGGGGCATGATGTTGGTGCGGACGGGATTAAGAGCGGCCTTGGCAACGGAAACGGTGTCGTTGTGGATCTGCATAAGCGTGGCTCTCTTGGACTTCTTCTCCGTGGCCGGCTTCCCCAGCGCCGTGGGCGTGGGCTGAGCCGAAGAAGGACCCGGATTCGGAGCAGCTGGCGCACCGGAAGACGCCGGAGCAGGAGTAGGGTCCGCCGTTATCAGATCCATCAGCGTCGTCCCCGTCGAATCCTGCCACAACGGCAGATCAAAGTAAAATATAAAATTCTCAAAAATAAAGAAATGGAAATAGGATTTTAGGATCTGACGAAGCTAATTACCGCCATAGTAGTTCTCTGTGAGAGCTTGTGATCGGAGAAAAGGAAGAATCTATTATATGTCTGTGGGTAAGCAGTCAAGCGGAGAGGAACGAACAAGAACAACCATTTTCTGCCAACGGCATTTTCTTGAGCATTAAAAAAATCGTCGTTTTGGTTTTGTAAACGAACGTCGTTTTGAGTTTTTAATTATTATTGTTTATAACCAAATTAATTTCGGATCTATTAACTTCAACTTTAATTTTGAAATAAAATGTAAAACAATGTTGTAAGGAAACAAAAAACACAACATTAACACTTAAATTGTCTTGAAATATAGTTTCGAAAAAAAATTCTATTTCCAAGCCAGAATGTAGAGCATACCTAGTAAAATATTTACATAACATAATTTGATTTGAAAAATAAATTTTAAACTTTGAATCTTACATATCAAATTTTTTTCATTTAAATGAATGTTTGGGATTATGGTGAGAAATATAGCTTATAGTTTTAAGGCTTATAACTTATAACTTAAGTAATAAATTCTATTATTTAAAAGTTATCTACTGTTTAGTAACCATATGTTTAAAATACTTTCAAACATGTTATGTTTATTTAGAAACAAATTTAAAAAAATGTATTTTAAAGTATAATTGACAATCATTTTATTCTTTTAAAGATTATGAACATATCCTTCAAAGTTGGAAAGTTATAATTATCTTAAAGTTGTACGGATATTTTTATCCATTGACAATGTTTTTAAAATGAGAACTACATTTCGCATTCTCTGAAAAAGTACGATTAAGAAAACAAATATCATAATAATTCAAATGTATGTTTTAGCTTATTTGAAATTAAAAAATATTTTAATATGTAACACCCAAACAACTTAATTTTTTTAATAAAGAGCTTTTAAGGCTATTTTAAGCACTTTTTAAGATTTCTAACACAATCTCAAACATGTCCTAAGTAAAGTGAATTGTATGCTCTACATATCGACTTTAGAATAAAATAAATCATATAGATATATGAGAAATGCTTTGGCCACAAAGGAATTTCACAAAAGTAAACTCATAAACTTATGTAGTTTGATGTGATACGTCAGATTATAAAGTTACTTTTATTATAAAATAAATCTAACGTATCACATGAAAACATATTAGTTTATAAATTTACTTTTGTGAAATCACTTTGTGATTGTAGCACTTTAACACACACACACATATATATATTACTATTCAAATTACACCCATCAAAGTTTCATGGACCTAAATGATAAAAGTGTGATTGTTCAAGAACAAAAAAGAGTTGCATCATCTAAAAAGAAAGAGAATTTATCGAGCATTTGATAAATAACAAAAAATATTATAAGGTTTACTCTATCCAAAATATTCACATAACGACAAATACAAAGTGTAATACTATTAGCAATAACTCTAAATTCTTTAGTAGAAACGAAAAGATAAAACTAGTATGATATTTCTATGACTCTACTTTACTTTTAGGGCCTCAAGTTTAAACAAAAGCTCCAAAAAATCTATAACAAAAGAAAAAGAAAAAGAAAAAAGACTCCAATTAGCTTATAGAAGGACCTGATAATTGAAGACATAGCTGTGTTTTTTAAAGGTAAATTTGCATTAATTGAAACAGTCAAGAGTGGGAGCCCAACAGTAACCTCATTACAAAAGAGTCATGCTATTATACCTTCTAATTTATACTACTCATTTTACCCCTTGACTTGACACCAGAAAATGCACACGCTACCCCATGGTTTACGCCACTTGGCAATCATGTACTAGTTGAGTTCCTAAAAGGAAACAATGATAAGAGAGAGGGAGGAGTGATTCGACTAGCATAGGGATGACGCCACATGGCACCCATACACGGGATATCTCTCGAGTTTCAATGGAACAATGATGAAGGGAGTAGAAGTGAGCTAAGACTCCGGCAACTCCGACACTTGCTCCAACTTTGACTCTGACTCCCACTTCGTTGGAGTTGAAAAATTCAAAATTCAAAGTCGAAGATTAAAGTTGAACAATTCTCTTATTAATACACTTAATATATTTTCTATTGTAATATAAATGATAAAAGGTTGAGTAGCTTAACGGTTGCAGTATTATTTTGTAAATCTCACATGATGCATTCAAGCCCCCACGACCACAAGACCGAATTATTCAGCCTTTTTAAGAAAGTCTTAAAACAATGTCGTTTTTCTTTTCATATATGTTCATATTTTTCCTTTTCGTTAACCCAAACCCTACCCATTTCATTTTCCTCAATATCTTCATCTTCTTTTTCTACTCACTTCTTCTTTCAAATCAACATCATAGATTTTACACGGTGTTTACTCATAATCTTTGCCATCTCTGGTCTTAGTTTTGTCTTCTTTATTGTTCTTGGACATCATTAGAATTGGAACTTAATTATTTGAGTTCGAGTACACAAAGTGCACCATAAAAATATCTAGGGTGTCCACTTGTGAGTAAATTTTGTTCTTCTTCTCTTCAAGAACATTTAAAAGTGTAGAAAACTTGTCGAGCCCATGACTGGAATATGGGTTCTTGTTGTTCTTGTTATCAGTCATGTTCTTTCTTGATTTTATTTGTAATGAACAAGGACTACTGCTCTATGGTTTGCCTTGATCTTCTTCATGATAAAAAGTATTATCATCCATATCACAAATTAAAAGATTTAGCATCTGGAAAAGAGAGTGGGGGCCAGGTGGTTTTTAGAAACAACTTGGATATTTTATTTGTTGATGAAAGGGGAAAAAGAGAGAGCTACAAGTATTTATTGTAGGGTATGCTTAAATGGAGAAGGCCCAGATTCAAGAAAGCTACAAATAGAAACGTTTGAAAACAAAGAGACTTTAGCCATAGAAGCAGAATCCCACGCATATCACAAGGAAGGCCCATTATATTAGGGTTTCAGCCAGCCCACACCCTATTGACAAGATGTGAGTTTTGATTGAGTGGAAGAAGAAAATGCACACGCCACCCCATGGTCTACACCACTTGGGAACCATATACTAGTGGGTGAGTGATTTGAATTTCCAAGAGGAAACAATGATAAGAGAGAATGAGGAGTTATTTGACTAGCATAGGGATGGTGCCACATGGCACCTGTACACAGAGTGTCTCTTGAGTTTCAAGGGAAAAATGATGAAGGGGGTAGGAGTGGGCTAAGACTCCGACAACCGACACTTGCTCCAACTTCGACTCTAACTCAAACTTCATCGAAGTCAAAAAATTCGAAATTCAGAGTCGGAGATTGTAGTTGAACAATACTCCGATTAATATACTTGATGTATTTTATATTGTAATATAAATGATAGAAGACTAAATAGCCTAACGATTGGGGTATTATTTTGTAAACCCCACATAACACATTCGAGCCCCCACGACCATAAGACCGAATTCATTCAGCCTTTTTAAGAAAGTCATAAAATAATGTCGTTTTTCTTTTCCTATATGTTCATATTTTTCTCTTCGTGAACCCAAAACCTACTCATTTCGTTCTCCTCAATATCGTCCTCTTCTTTTTCTACTCACTTATTCTTTCGAATCAGCATCATAGATTTTACACGATGTTTACTCATAATCTTTGCTATCTTTGGTCTTAGTTTTGTCTTCTTTATTGTTCTTGGACATCATTAGAATTGGAACATAATTATTTGAGTTCGAGTATACAAAGTGCACCATAAAAATATCTAGGGTGTCCACTTGTGAGTAAATTTTGTTCTTCTTCTCTTCAAGAACATTCAAAAATGTAGAAAACTTGTCGAGTCCATGACTGGAATATGGGTTCTTGTTGTTCTTGTTATCAGTCATGTTCTTTCTTGATTCTTTTTGTGATGAACAAGGACTACTGCTCTATGGTTTGCCTTGATCTTCTTCATGATAAAAAGTATTATCATCCCTATCACAAATTAAAAGATTTAGCATTTAGAAAAGAGAATGAGGGCCAGGTGGTTTTTAGAAACAACTTGAATTTTTTATTTGTTGATGAAAGGGGAGAAAGAGAGAGCCACAAGTATTTATTATAGGGTATGCTTAAATGGAAGAGGCCCAAATTCAAGAAAGTTACAAATAGAAATGTTTGAAAACAAAGAGACTTTAGCCATAGAAGTAGAATCCCACGCATGTCATTAGCAGGACCCATTATCTTAGGGTTTCAGCTAGCCCACTCCCCTATTGACAAGATGATGTGAGTTTTGATTGAGTGAGAAAAGAAAATGCACATGCCACCCCTATGGTATACGCCACTTGGCAACCATGTACTAATGAGTGAGTGACTCTTTGAGTTCCCAAGAGGAAACAATGATAAGAGAGAGGGATGAGTGATTCGACTAGTATAGGGATAGCGCCACATGGCACCCATACACAGGGTGTCTCTTGAATTTCAAGAAACAATGATGAAGGGAGTAGGAGTGGGCTATGACTCTGGCAACCATGACACTTGCTCCAACTTTGACTCTGACTCCCATTTCATCGATGTCAAAAAATTCAAAGTTTGGAGTTAGAGATCGGAGTTAAACAATACTCTGTTTAATACACTTAATATATTTTATATTGTAATATAAATGATAGAAGGCTGAGTAGCCTAATGGTTGCGGTATTATTTTGTAAATTCCACATGATGCATTCGAGCCCCCACGACCACAAGACCGAATTATTCAGCCTTTTTAAGAAAGTTTTAAAACAATGTCGTTTTTCTTTTCATATATGTTCATATTTTTCCTTTTCGTTAACCCAAACCCTACTCATTTCGTTCGCCTCAATATCTTTCTCTTCTTTTTGTTTCTTTTACATCAACATCAAAGATTTTATACAGTGTTTGTTCGTTGTCTTTGTCATCCCCGATCTTAGTTTTGTCTTCCTTGTTGTTCTTGGACTTCACTGAAATTGGAACGCAATTGTTTGAGTTTGAGTATACAAAGTGCACTATAAAGATATCTAGGGTGTCCACTTGTGAATAAATCTTGTTTCTCTACTCTTCAAAATCATTCAAAAGTGTAGAAAACTTGTCGAGCCCATGACTGGAATATAGGTTCTTACTATTCTTGTTATCACTCCTGTTCTTTCTTTATTTTGTTAGTGATGAACACGGACTACTACTCTATAGTTCGCCTTAATCTTCTTCATAATGAAGAGTAATATCACCCCTATTACAAATTAAAAGATTCAACATTTAGAAAAGGGAGTGGGGACCAGGTGGTTTTTAGAAACAATTTGGATTTTTTATTTGTTGATGAAAGGGGACAAAGAGAGAATCACGAGTATTTATTGTAGGGTATGCTTAAATGGAGGAGGCCTAGATTCAAGAAAGTTATAGATAGAAATGTTTGAAAACAAAGAAACCCTAGCCATAGAAACTTCCCCACATTATACATAAGATATGGGCATTGTTTGGATTTTGGATGAATTTTTGGTGAAATTTTAATTTCCATTAAGCTTCCTATCTCTCTTTATGTCTCTTCCTCTATGGCTTTGATATCGACTCTAGCTCTGATAACTCCGATCGAAGTCGGAATCCGCTCTAATTGGGAGTTTAATTTGGCTGACCTTCAACTTTGGTCAGAGTCGGAGCTTGGAGTTGGGCATTCGGAGTCGAAGCCTAGTTCTAGAATGAAGGGTTAGGGTTTTAGTAATGGCAAGTACTTGTTATTTGGCACCATTTGTATAAGAGAGTTTTAGGTTCCCAAATGAATAATCTAAAAAATGACGTAAGGAAATTTCGGTTAATGCCACTTGGCATACATGCAAGATGACTCTTAAGTTCTCAAAGAAGAATAATTATGAAAGTGAGATTTAGTTTCTTAAAAGCCCATGCCACTTGGCATTCTTGGAAGAAGACTTTTGAGATTTCTAAAAGGAAATCATGAGAAGAGAAAGAAGAATGTTTCAATTTTTTAAGGGTCAACGCCACTTGGCATTCATGCAAAAAGACTTTTAGGGTTTCTTCTCGAGAAGGGAAAGAAAAATGTTTCAGTATTCTAAGGGCCAAAGCCACTTGGCATTCATGCAAAAATACTTTTAGGGTTTGTAGAAGAAGAAGAATAAGAAGAACTGCATGGTTTGGACAAGGATTACGCCAAATGGCATCCAAGCCATGGTTCCTATGGTCTAAAATAGAAATGAGGAGGGAAAAGTACACGAGTTAGATTTTCGGTAGAAGGGCTTGTGGCTTCAAAAATATCCGACAACAAATGAAAGAGAGAGCATGACAAATGACACATGCAAAGAGACTCTTAATATTCCCTATGTAAATAATCATGAGGACGTAAGAGAGAGAACTAGTGGGTGAAAGGCTATTTAAAGGGGAAACATTTATGACACACGGTTACACCCCTAAGGAGAAACCAAACGGTCATTGTGTCATTCATAAGATTTTTCTTCTTAGTTCCTCCACTCTCACTTCAACCTCCAAAGGAAGAACCCTAGTTGATTCTTTCACCCATCCAACCGACACACACACTTTACTTGCTAAAAGAATTGGTGTAGGAAGATAAAAGCATTTCGTGGAGCCTAGCATGATAAGGAAACTCAAAACCCTACTCCTTCTAGTGCACATCATGAAAAAATTCAAGGGGGAATAAGTCGAACGGTCTCGCATTGTGAGAGTAAGAAGTGGTTGATACACTTTCATGTGTTGTAAGAAGCCCGAAAGGAGAAATGAAGGATATTGTGATTTCAGCCATGAGAAAATGGGTCATGCTTGATAAGGCAACCAATTTAAGTATAGTCTTGCCTCTGGGGTTTCTTAAAACCAGTTGAAGAAAAATGGTTTAGAGAAAACCCTTTGCATGCGTAGGTGATAGTCGACCATCACTAGGATTTCATGGAATAGTTCCATTGAGTTAACAAGTGAGAATACACGACCTGGAATGATGTGTAAACTCCTATTACATCCAGTCATTTGGGTTTCACACATACACACACGCATGTATGATTTGTTACACATTTGGCTTTTAGGATTTTGTCCATTTTGAAGATGAAGTTTGGTGACAAGTTTATTGTCATTCGGCACCTCACTAGGGCCTCTTGTCGTGGGTACGTATATAAGTGAACCAAAAACAAAAGAAGAGATTGGAAGGTCGAATAGCCCCTAAAAGCAAACTAGGGTTAGGACTTTTGACCCCCTTAGTGCACGAGTTAAATGCTTAGATTTTAGATTTTTTTTCCCTTTCAAGAATCTAACCCTTAGAACATATGTTAAAGCTTGCTTGTTCGTTTGCTTTATTCTTAAATTTTGGGACTTTGTAAGTTGGCCTCTAACTTACTATTAGATAATATTATCAAGTTTTTATGTAAATGTTGCATATGTGTTGTTTGTATCGATTCATGATTGTAAGCCCTTAAATGTTACATAGTATGTTCGGTTTCATGCCGTATTAACGTATGCGTATGTTTGGTTGTCATGATATACCTGACTATATGCTTATTGGAATTTCGCCTATGACATGTTTGGCCATTGTAAATTTTGTTTTAGTGTCATGTTGAATCATCATATGTTACGCCCATGTGTTATATGTTTGAGTGTTCTAATTGTTTCAAGTCATTCACATGTTGAATTCACTTAATATTGAGTATGATTACATGCTATGATCATATGTCATGCCATGATTATATGTTAAGTTCACATGCCACGTCATGATAACATGCCATTTTCAAGTTGTTCATTTAGTACGTTTTGAGACAACCTCATGTTAGGATGATGGAATATTTTAATGGAACTCTCTTGCCCAATCTACAGTGATTAAAGTAGACTGGTAACTTTTAGATTGACAAAATATAGTTAACGAACTTCAAATTGATTCTTTTTAAAGAATTATGGAGCGAAGTAGTAGTGTCTAACGATAGGAGGTGCAACACATTGTAAGTATAGTGAAAGCGAATTGTGAACTATCATATCATATTGTAAGTTCATGGTGAAGGCATATCGATTTGCCTAAACATCTCTATAATGACGTATTCACAGCTGGTCAAAGGCCATTGACATAGTACAGTAACTAGCACAGAATCCACGGTTCATGGGGGTAGCCGTGAGCTATACATGCATTGTAATATTGAACACGAGCTTAAATGCTTAAAAATGAATTGGCAAATTGTTACGGGTTACAAGTTTAGTATTTTTTTTTTTTTTTAAAATCTAGATAGGAGCATGTTTTGATAAAATTACATGATCATGCTCATACATCTATGTTCATCTATACCTCATACATGCTTATGTTATCTCTGTATACGTCTAACTTATTAGGATTTCTTGAAATTTCACTATGGTAGTTTCCTCTACCATTACCCTCAAAATGGTAGATGTCATGGTAGGTATAGAAGACCGTGAGTCGGATATTGAAGCATAAGTGTAAAAAGCCCCCAATAGTTAAGGAAAGCCCAAAGAGTCCCAAGAGATTTGAGGACCTGTCCTAGTAGATCGGCTCGAGGCAGTAGAAAAATTTATATGTGATGTTTTGAAGCTTTTATAGAACATTCAGAAGATACTAAAGAAGAAAGACAAGTTAAACTTCTATATTATGAAAAATAATGTTTTTGAAGTTTTTATCAAGGGGCAAGGCTTTAAGACCCTCATTTTGTATGGATGTTTTTTCAAACTACTTTTAGGATTAATGGTACTTGTTTTGGTACTCTCAAACCATTATTAGTTTAATTATTCCGTTACGATTATTGCATATTGTTATAAACATGCTAGGTACATTGCATGTTAACTGTCATGTATAAGGGGCATATAACCTTGTGTTGCATATCCCAACACTTCAGACACTGTCTAATCCCAAGCAGAGTATGGGAGCATCACACTCTAGAACTTATAGTACCATTTCACATTTTTTTTGGATTGATCTCATGGTCAAATAAACCCTATCTACACAAATAATCTGTTACTCGTTAAGAAACCAAATATTGCCTTAAAAATATAATAATATTTTTTTTATTGTTATTGCATCCAAAAAGAAAAAGAAATACAAAATGAGAGACATTTGTAACTAGGTTTGAAAAACAAACTACTCCAATTCCTTATACAATATTAAAAATTAAGATTAGTCATCCATGTCATCTAATTAAATATTTTCTATTCACACAACTTATAACAAAAGTAAAATGAGTCGTTGTAGATCTATTAAAGGATTAAGATTCCCTCAAATTCATGTGTATACTTTGTATATCTATATCTTGTACTTTAAATCTTTAAATTAATGCAAAAATTTCAAGAAATCTTTTTCCTTCTCCTATAAAGGTGAAGATAGAGATAGATGAAGGGGGAGGAAAAGAGATTTTCCTTAATGATTACAACTACAATTGGCAAACACCTTATGTTAATTGTCAAGAAACTTGGTCCACTTATAATAAACCAATATTAATTGAATACAATCAAATGCACTTTTATTATATAAATTCAAATCTAACATATAATTGATAGCTTATCATATGAGGGTCAATCTCTTGCCCTCAATTCTTTAGTTCCACCCAATAATATGAACTAAGTGGCCCCAATGCCACAAATTTTGTATGTCAACAAATATGAATGCATGTGCTAATTATGGGTGTCACTGACTGAGATGTATGAGAGTCATACACTTTGAAAAAGATTTCTGAGTCATAAGAATTTTCTAATAAATCATGAAATTAGAAATCATAGACTTCCTTTGGAATCCAAAAGATAAGTCATGTAAATCTCGTGTTTTTAAAAACAAAAATAAACAAAACAAAACGTGAGATTTTAAATTAATTCACATCATTCCCAAAAGAATGAATTTGGAGTGCATATCATCCTACAAAGGATGGCAACCTTCCCTTGTTGTTGCAAAACGAAATAGTCCTAACTATTGGCCCAATGGGACTAGAACAAGCATGCATGAAGACAGGTGCCTTCCAAATAAGAGCTCAGACATCCAATGTCAAAGAGCCAAATCCAATGAGCAATTGCTGTTCATTTCGCAGTATTTGTGGTTGAAAAATGATATTTATAGTTTTCATGTGTACAAGTCTTGCGTGTATCTTTTAAAAAAAATGAATAAATTTAAGAACTATATTAAAAAAAAATTTAATGATAAATCTTTTTTTTTTCTCAAAGAGAGTGTGCAAGACTTGCATTCCCTAACACTGTATCTAGCATTACTTTGTTTTGTTTTCTTCATTTTAATATTGTTGACTAAATGACCATGTTTGTTTCATTATTGATTCTTTCATTTTTTGGAATCTTTTATTTTCAAAAGATCATTCAAAAGTTAAGAGGGTGTGGTCCGTACATGCTGTGATAAAGGCTGTAGGATGTACATTAATAACTTATAGGCTAAAATTGTGAACTTTTCATATGAGTTCTTTTAATAACATTTTTCAGAGGAGAAATACTACCGGAAGCTTTACACCACATACATCCATTTAACAAACATGTGATTTGTCATTTTTATCATTTATTTAAACACACACATATTTAAACATTAAAATAGCAGACAAAAATAGCAAATCACATGCTCATTAGGTGGATGTGTATGATGTAAGGCTTTCATGTAGAATTTATCCATTTTAATAGAGTTTTGCTACATATCAGCCACTGTTCACGATTGATCTGTAGCACACCTTACGTGTAATTTATTGTTTATTTTTATTTTTAAATACAAAACTGACCCATTTCAGCCCCTCCCCCTACCTGATTCCCTCTCTCAGCTCACCCAGCCTCATCGTGCGCCACCTGCAGTCACCGGCCACCACCATCGTCAGCCTCCAACCCCATTGTCGATACTGCTGATGCTCGTGTACTCCTTCGCTGAGCCACGTACTCCTTTCTCGCCAAGCAACCGCATCACGTTCGGCCTCTGTCCACCACTGTTGGCCACCCAGCTGCGCCATCAACCACCTCACTGGCTCCCCCTCACACCAGTGACCCTCCAACCACCTTCGAGCCTCCACGCACAGCCCCCTCACTCCCGAAATGGGTCTCACATGGATTTAGTCCCGAAAAGCTGCTGCCGTAAGCCATTCCAGCCACCACCATCGAGCCCCATAACCTCGCAGCAACCCCCACCGTTGAACCTAAGTCACAGCAACCCCATCCTCCCTCTCCATCGCAGCTTAGATCAACCCCTAGTAATTGCTTTCCTTTGTTAGATTTCGANCTCGGATTTTCATGTTGATTATACGATAATATCTTAACTGTTTTTATCATATATGAACAAATATTCTCTAGATATTTGATTATTAGATGGTTCAATATAAAGAAATAGATGCTATATTAAAGACTAAGGGAATTGAATTTGAAAAAAATGGCTATATACAAGCTATAAAACCGTATTTGAGCTTTCTAACAACCAACTCTCCATATCTTAAACAAACGAGATTTGATATTCATCTCACACATCACATATTATATATTTATATATTTTTATTCCTATTAAATTAATTGAGTTATTCTACTCATTATCCTTACACTATATGTATAATGTTTGCTGTAAATAATATAGATATGATGAATATAATTTTTCTAAACATACTGAATGGTATATATATATATATGTTTAAGATATGTGTGAAACTTCTTATAATTTTTTCAAGAAAAAAGAAACTATTATTATTATGAGAAAATATAACTATTATTAAATGAGTTTTTTCGATACTTAAATCAATCAGGAATCATGAAGTTTAATTTCTAATGCATCATTGATTTTTTTTTTTTCTCGCAGGTTACATACTTTCTACATATCTGTGACCATTGGAGGAATTATGAGGAAATACTAAAAGAAAAATACTATCTATACTTATAAAAAAAAAATTATACGTTTGGGGAGGACGGTTTCGAATCCAAGACTTCTATTTTAGAGGGTATGGGTGTTTATGTCGATTAGGCTATTCTCACACAATGATACGCAGGTGTCAACTCTTAAAATGGTGAAAATTTTGAAAATCCAAAATTCAAAATTCAAACGTTATCTATATGATTCAAAAAGAAAAAGAAAATTTATTTATATAGCCTTAATTAAAAAAAAAATACTGACAAAATGTGACTATTAATCAATACATATAGTATCATACTATCATATTGTGCGTAAACGTAGATGTAACACTACTGAGAAGGAAAACGTGCATGTATCTCAATCAGATTAGTTAGGCGGAAATCCCGCTCTTTAACAAGGATTCCTGATACGATAGAATTCTATTGCAAACGAGACTCTCTTTCTCACCCTATATGTATACGCTCTCGAAGTAATAGAAAGGAGCAAATTTCTTTTGGGTTTTGCGGCTTTTGCACCATTCTGAGAATTTCATAAAACCGCGTACTGTTCCTGCTGCTGGTTCATGGTCCTGTTCTCCAAGGTATTTTATTATCCTGCAACCTAAAAGCTTACTCTTGGTTCCTATATAATGGTAGAATGTCTTCTTTTTTTTTTTCCTTTTGGTTCCGAAGTTCAGTACTTTTGGCCTCCCATCTAATCTTGAGAAGTGTTGCATCTGTGAAGAGAATTACCAATAGAAAGTTTGCATGTTTTGATGTGGTGCTTAATAAAATCATGAACCTATAAAATCAAATCTTTTCTCCACTTTTTGTTCCTAAAGTCTGTACTTTTGGGTCTCCTCTCTCGTTTTGTTTTCCCTTTTTCGTAGATAGGTTGAGAGCTGTGAAATTCTGATAAACTCTAGAAAAATAAAATGTTTTTACTTCAATTGTTCATGAGAAATGACATTTGCAGACCTAGGATGTGCAGGCGTATCCCCTCCCTTTGAAAAAAAGTGATTAAATAAGGGGCCATACAACAATAAAAGTTTTTTTTTTTAATAATGAACTACACTTTTTTTTAAAGAGCGTGCGCATCCGAAGACTGTATCTATTACTCTTTGTTTATTCCTGAGTACATTGTTGTTGCTGTCATTATCAGATTATGTCTTTGATGGAATCTAACAAACTTTTGTCTCTGGTAGAAAGAGGTTATAAAAAAATGCTGAAGCCTATTTTTCTGTGTATGATATATTGAAAATTATAAATTTAGAGAGGCGTATGTAAATAGAGAAACTGATGAGCAACAGTCCTTATGCAGGGAAGCAAAGGTTGTTCTAAATTATCATAATGGAGCAGGAACTTGACAGAATATCCGCATTGCCGGAACCTATTCTGCAGCACATTCTCTCATTCATTCCTTTTAAGCAAATAGCTCAATCTAGTATAGTGTCCAAGACATGGAACAGGGCCTGGAATTCATTCCCATTTCTGAAATTTGACAGAGAATTGTTTCATGACACAGAACCCAGGCAACAGAGAATCAAGGAATTATATAATTCTGTTGACAGAATTGTACTCAACCGCCATAGACAGGAGCTATATATACAAAAGTTTGAACTTTACATACCCTTACAAACCTTGCATCAACAAGGGCTCTTGGCTCTTGTGAACAGTTGCATTGGCTATGTACTTGAGCTTAATGTCAAAGAGTTGAACCTTTACACTGAATCAGGGTTTTCTCCTCACTATAAATTGCATCAGGGTGTTCTAGTTTCAAAATCCATAACCAAATTGTGTTTATATGGGTGCAACTTGAAGTTAATTAATTCTGGAGATATCAACTTACCCAATTTGAAAAAGTTGGTATTTGACACAATTTCTGTAAAAGATCAAATAATCCAAAATCTAGTTGATGGTTGTCCTGTGGTGGAAGACATGAGATTTTCAGCTTGTAATGGTTTAGAAAGCATCAAATTCTCTGGGATTCCTAAACTCATGGCCCTTGAGCTAGGATTCAATCGTAATCTTAAGACTGTTGTTCTTCAAGCATCAAGTCTTCAATATTTGAAAATCAAGAGCAGTCTTAACTTTCCTGAGCCATGGCGGATCTTCAACATAGTGACTTGCAAAAATCTAAAGAAGTTACTACTATTTTCAACAAATGCTGTAACAGATGGGTGGTTGCATAAACTTCTTTCTGAACTTCTACTGGTTGAAGAACTATGCCTACTTCGTTGCCTCATGTTGGAAAGGATTAAGATTTCAGGTCATTGTATGAAGAGCTTGTCTTTTCACCGCTGCCAGAATCTTGTTGAAGTTGACATTGACACTCCCAATTTAGAAAATCTTTCCTATAATGGCCAGATTATATCATTTTCTTTGAAGGCTTTGAATCTATTGAAAGTTTGCCTCACTTTTGTTGGTTCATTCCCCGAGACAGCCTTGCATGAAAAAATGATCGAGTTCCTCGGAAAATTAAGTGATCCAAAATCATTGACATTGGATATTAGCACTGCCAAGGTATCTTCTGGTTCCTTTATTTGATTCTCTCATTGATTTCTTTAATTTGTTTGGTTTTTTCTTTTCTTTTCTTTTCTTTCTCACATACTAAATGTTTTTTGTTTAATGTGCCAATTAGGATGCAATTATTCCAAAAGAACTGAGGCAAACCCTACCTCCCCCATCATATAATGTCAAGCAATTGAAGCTACAACTAAACAAGCCACCTAGTATGTCAAGAATGAACAAACTTGTGGATGCATTGCTTTGGATTTCTCCTCTTCTTGATAGTTTAATTATAGATTGGGGGCTTAGTCCAGTATCAAGCTACATAGACAACATATCTTTCAAGGTATTATATAATAGATATAGTTCTAGAGTATGCAAGTCTCGCGCACTTTCTTTTAAAAAAAAAAAGTGGGGTCCATCATTAAAAAAATAATTTTTTCATGTGGGTCTCAGATTTATTCACTTTTCTCAAAGAGAGTGCCACGAGACTTATACATCATAAAACTGTAAATATCATTTCTAATTTTGTTAACTATTAACTGTACATGTGCTCTTCTTACAGTTCTACTATAAAAAGCCTATTTATAAAGTGGAGAATACCAACTGTTGCAAACATCTACCATTTCCATGTTGGCGGCATTGCCTGAGGACTGTCCAGATTAAAAGCCCAAGGGGACCTGCAGATAAAAAGAGCCTAAAGAAATATTTCTATGAGAATGCAGAAATCTTGAAGAGATTTCAGTATGTTGGTGGACCTACATTACGTAAAAGCTGCTACGTAATTGAATGAAATATTGTAGCAAATTTTGCATGTTGGTGGACCTCATTATTTCAATTCATCTTTTAGAATGTTATTGATACCAGTTTTTTTTAGAAAATATTTTTGACAATAAAATTACTGATAAAAACTGAAAGCAGAAGTATTGAATGAGATGTATAGACATGTAGACATAACCAAATTTTATTCATGCTCTTGTGTAGAGAAACCCTTACAAGAGCAATAACCATATGACAATTATTTGCAGAAATTACATATTCTAGTAGAATATCATGCTACTTAACTTAACTTAATTAATCATAACATGATTATTATTTAATTGTTGTAGAAGATTGGTCCGCCTCCGAGTTGTAATCCTCCTCCTCCTTCTCCTCCTCCTTGTCATCATCATCTTCATCCTTGTTCGGTTCTTTTTCTTCTACACGCTTACTCGAATAATATCGGAGTGGTGGACGACCGGATTCGATTAACTCGATGTCCTCAACAAGATGCTTGTAGTGTAAGCTTATTTGAGCAGTGGTTTTGGTTGGGATTAATAAAGCAATTTTCTCCCATAGCTGTTCTTTATCAAGGTACTCCGAGTAAGTTGCAAGAGCGTTCTCGAAAACTTCATTTTCTTCGCAGGTCCATTTGTGATCACTTGGCTCTGACATGGAGTTCAAGATAGCTAGAAGAACAAGAAAAATTAAGGGTGAAAATTATAAGGCTTGGCGACAGAATTCGCTGATTTTAGAGGCATGAGTCATGCGATTTGTAAAGGATTTCAATATGATCATGAATTTCTTGAACAAATTAGTTAGAAGTCATGCATATAATTTTTAACTAAATTAAGAAGTCATGTAATTGTTGTTATTTGAATCCAAGAGTCAAGTAGTCTCATGTTTTTTTAATTAAAAATGTTAACTGACAATGTGACATTATTAGATATAATTTTAGGATATGTAAGCTATGCGCATCTTTTTTTTTTAAAAAAAAAAGTGGAATCTACAATTAAAAAAAATAATTTTTTCATGTGCGTTCCAGATTTAGTCATTTTTTTCAAAATGAGTGTACAAAATTTGCACACTCAAATACTACAAATATCATTTCTTTATGGACAATACTAGGGCCACCGAGGAGGTGAGGACAGTGTAATTTTTTTCCTTTTTTAACTAAAAAAAATAAACGAATACAATACTTTAAAAAAAAAAAACAAACAAACACAAATCCTTTTAAAAAAAAAGCATAATCAATACAAATTATAGGTATATTTGTTGGGGTATCTATCATTTTCTTTTCCCTATTTACTCTCATCGAGCCACCTCAGCATTTCCAAAATTACACTATGCCAAGAAGAAAATGAAAATAATGTAAACGAGTGGATTTTGAATGAGTTTAGTGAGTCATGTAGTATATATTATTTAATATTCAAACCAGTAGTACATTAATATTTGTAAGTTAACTGTATAATTACGATAATCTATACATATTTATATAAGATATTAGTTATGCTTACATATTTATAACATTTCTAACCTATATACACATATACTTTATACATATATCTATTTATAACCAATATATATCATGTATACATTCAATTTTATGTACTCATTTGCGCACTCATTTACACACTTCACTAATGTGATTGGCCGCGTCATTTTTTTTTATATAAAATAACAGCATTGATCAATCGCATCAGTGGAGTGCACAAGAAGTACGCATAAGTGACTGTATGTTACAGAACTCATATGTATATTTGAATAGGTTTATTTAGTAAGTGATATTTGTAGTTTTAAGATATGCAAGTTCTGTTTTTTTTTTTTTTTTTTTTTTAAGTAAGGAAATGTGATACTCATGTGAAAAAATTATTTTTTTAATAGTAGATTTTATTTTATTTGTCAAAAGAAATATGCAAAACTTACACATTTTTAAAATGTATCTAGTATTAGTCTTACTTAGTAACCTTTGATCTAATTGAGTTGGTTTTAAAAAACTTTGGACTAATCCTCAAAGTAGATAAGCTCAATCAAAGTTGGACAGATCTAAACAAAGAAGTTCATGAGACTTGGCCTGAAAATAAACATCCTTACTCCAATTTTCTTTTCTTTTTATCAATCTTGGAATCAATGGCTTGATAAACATATATAGCTAATCCATGCAATTAATTAATAAAATCAAACCTAATATTTAATACCCAAAATGAGTATGGAAATGTATGAAGTCTCCTTAAAAGAGAATGGATTGTGAAATCTCATCCATGTCCCACAAATTGGCTTTTGTGTTGAACTCTACCACTGTGGACAAGAAAAAATAAGTCTAATTTCTCCCATTCCAATGGAATTCTGAGTTGGGTATTTTATTTTGTTAAAAAAAGAAAAAAGAAAAAGAAAAATAAGTAAGAAGAAAGGAGTTGGAGCAGTAAAAACAGAAGAGGAGGAAAGCAATGGCCAATGGCTAAACAAAAAGTAATTAATTAATTAAAATTAGAAGTGATAAAACCCCTCACCCCCCTCTTTGTTTTCCTGTTGGTCGTCTCGGTCTTCGTTTTCTACATTCTCACACGCAGATATAGACAGAGACAGAGATAGAGAGGGTCTTAGGCGCAATCTT
>QEOT01009103.1:2990-47562 GCA_003123785.1 Pterocarya stenoptera
TATTCCAAAACATCCAAGGTGGAAATACAACCCTATGTGCTGACAAGTGTGCAATTACATAAAATAATCCCCCATACCTCTATTTGGACCTCTTTAAATTTTGTAGTTGTATAAAACGTTCGAAACTGCTTCTCACTGTAGAATAGAGACATACATGGGATTGTTTTGTTGAGGGAATTGAAATCAGTTGTTGCTTTGACCTCCACTTGCTTCCTCAGAACATTGTTAAATTAATCAACAATTTCCTTCAATGTTGTATTAAAATGCACAAACCCGTTGAAGAAATAATTCATGCTTTTGGACCGCTTTGTAGTGCTCGTGGTAGCACAAAATATACTCTTCAAGTAAACTGGTACCTAGTATGACCTCTCGTTGTACAACTCTTGCAGCCATTATCATCAATGTCATACTTCTGAAGTAGTTGCCCCCACTTGTCCTCAAATTCTGTGAAAGTCTGTGAATCATATAGAACACTTTGAATGGTAGTCTTTAACCTTACATTGAATTAGGAGTGGTATCCCAATTTCTAAGCCGTATGATATGTTAGAGAAAAGATTTATGGTGACTGTCTGGGAATACAATGGCAATAGCACTCTTCATTGCTTGGTCTTGATCTATTATGATGGCTTTGGGAGCCTAACCATTCATGCACTTTAACCATGCTCAGAACAACCAAACCAAAGTATTTGTGTTCTCATTTGGAATCAAGCCAGCCTCTAATAGTATGGACTGCCCATGATAGTTTACACCAATAAAATGAGGAAAAGACATATCATACCTATTTGTTAGGTACGTCGTATTGAAGGTGATAACAACTTCGAAATACTTATATGCCACTCGACTTTGTGCATCAGCTAGAACACATTTCTAACTTTGAACTCGTCATCCGCATCCATGACTGAAAGAAAGCCATCATTCATCTCCCTCATCATCTCAAAGTAGTCATTAAGTGCTTCGCCATCTACTTTACCGAGCCTCAAGTGTTTGGTTTTGTCAATAAAATTTTAAAAATATTTCTCTTGAAATACTATGATTTTGAGTAATCTCAACAGTGGTCAAAACTCATACCCTATCCATGAAGTGAGCATTTACCTTCGCCATACAATTTGTTTTAATTGTTGGTCATGGCCTCGAGACATTACTGTGGCTAGGATGGTACTTGTCGCCACACGTACACCCAATTGTCACATACTTTGCACTCCCATCTGCCTTTCTCTTTGTCCTTTGTGTGATAACACCAAAATCCACTTGCTTGGCATATCATTCGTAATAGGCCAGAAGTTCCTTATAAGTGGCAAACTCCATACCAGATTTTGGCTCCTCAACTCATTCATCATCATCAGATACTTCATTAGTCCCCTCCGCTTCCACCTCATTATTTACGTCAGATATAGTTTCTAAAAGTGCAAATGTATAGTTGGGATTAACATTTGTATTATATATACATTGGATGTTAACTCATCGAGTTAAAAGTGTACTATCATTAATAATATGACAACTTTGATTAGTCGTGTGTAATGTACTTCCAACATTCTTTTAACTTTCAGCACTAAATGACACAATTGATGAATCACTTGCAAGTTGGGGGTGACAGTCTTTTCAGATCTTCTCAACTCTTTTAGATTATGCAATGAAGAGTAGAGCATAGTTGGTGGATGCCGCAATTAGGCACAATGTTTTAAATACCTAAATGCACGTACAGTCTTTTTTTAAAACAAAATAAAAAGCATCTACCTGGATCATATCTTGAAATCGCTTCAACTCTTTCGAAATACTCAACAGAGGGTAAGGCATAGTTGGTCTGAAAGGTGACATTGATGGATATTGCAATTATGCATGGTGTTAGAAAGACTCAGATTGTCGTATGAAAAAACTATTTTAAAAAAATAAAAGGCATCTACCTGGATTGTATCTTGAACTCGTCTCAATTCCTTCGGATTACTCGACGAAGTGTAGGGCATAGTTGGCCCAAAATGTAGCATCTACAGATGTTGCAATTAGGCACGGTGCTAGAAAGACTTAAATGCACATACGAAAAAAGTATTTTAAAAAGTAAAAGGCAGCAACATAGATGGTATCTTGAACTCGTCTCAACTCCTTCGGATCACTCGATGGAGAGTAGGGCATAGTTGGTCCAAAATGAGGCATTGACGGATGTTGCAATTAGGCACAGTGTTTGAAAGACTCAAATGCACGTATGAAAAAATTATTTTAAAAAATATAGGGCATCTACCTAGATCATATCTTGAATTTGTCTCAACTCTTTTGAATTACTCGATAGAGGGTAGAGCATAGTTGGTTTAAAAGGTGGCATCGACGAATGCTGCAATTAGGCACAGTGTTAGAAAGACTCAAATGTACATACCAAAAAAACTGTTTTAAAAAATAGAAGGTTTCTACCTTGATCATATCTTGAACTCGTCTCAACTCCTCTAGATACTCGACAGAGGGTAGGGCATAGTTGGTCCAAAAGGTGGCATTGACAGATGCTGTAATTAGGTACGTTGTTAGCAAGACTCAAATGCACGTACGGAAAAGTTTTTTAAAAAACTAAAAGGCATTTACCTAGCCATCCCAAGCATACGGATATGGATTTGGATATATATATTTTTGGAGGCATCATAAATGGCGAGTAGTATGAATATACTGGACCATAATATTCTTATAATACACAAATAAACAATTAATTAATTAAATAAAAATATTGGACATAACGACATTTTCAAATGACCAATGTGTGTCACACCTAGTTGGTGAAATAGATGTAGAAGGCCTGGGTGGCCTTTCATCTTCCTCTTTGCCCATCATGCTATTTCAACTAAGTTTTGAGAACAAAGTTATTAAACAAAATGCATAAATTATTTCACACATGAAAAGATGATATATTGAAAATACAAAATTTGAAGAAAAACCTTGCAGCTTGATATTTCTTAACCTCCTTTTGTTGTTCATATGGAACTGCATGTGAGGACGGAGATCACACCAGCCAAGTTTAGGTGAGGGAAATAAGGTTTTTCTCTTTTAGATTTTTTTTAAAAAAATTTATTCTTTCTTTTGCATAACTTGTTGCATTCATTTTTAATCCCTTCTAATTCATCCAAAACCAAAATTCTAGCAATGATTTTGAGCAAGTCTCCCAGTTGCCTACTCATAAAAAAAAGTCTCCCAACTACCAACAAGTTCATTGGGTCTTGTAGCTGATAGCCAGTGCAAGGTTTTAGTCATTAGTATTGTTGGGAACATTAAGTTGTTAGGTGGAAGAGTGTAACGCCCGCCGTTATGGTGGAACTTTAGGAAATAGTTTTAGAAAACGAGACCTGAATTATTTAATTTTTTAAAAGATCTTCCTTTCCTTTCGAAGATATACAAGATTTTATATCTAAAATTAAAACATGCTTTGTAAATTAAAAGAGAGTTTGCAACTGAATTCATTTAATTAAAATATATAGTCATGTTACAAAATGTGAGTTCATACATTTAATAAAAGTTGCCTAGGCTTCTGTCACATTTTTCCTTTTGCATTGTCCGTTTTGTTAAATCGTCCTCATTTTATTCCTGGGAGGGGCATACATTAAAAACAAATTAGTTGAATACTTAATAAGTATTACTTAATATTATAAAAATATACTAACATAAGTTTTCATTCATGCATTTATTATTCTTCTACTCACATACATAAAGTATTTTATGCATTTGAAAACATTATAAGATAAATTTTTCTTTAAAAAGGTTTTCCTTATAAAACATTTCCAACACTTTGTACATTCATTCATAAAGATATAGAAGAAATGCACAGATTTGAAAGTAAGTTCACACACTTTCATTAGAAAAGGATTACAGAATATATACAAGTTGAAAGCAAGATAATTGCTTCTAAACTTAAGCTACCGTATTACATAATTGATACTATATGAGCTGTACAAATTATCAAAATAAGGAATGAATTAAATGCCCATAACAGCTACGGTTTTGATATAGCAGTTACAATCCTAAGGATGATTTTGTGCATGATTTGTAGCTGTCTCTATATGCCCCCTCAAGATGGAGGTGCCATCTGCAACACCAATCTTGGATCTTAATGTTTGAAATCTTTGTCGTGGCAGTGGTTTGGTGAGGAGGTCAGCTAGTTGATCCAAAGTATGAATATGATTGACTTTAATCCTCCCTTTCTTGATGAGATCTCGAACAAATAACAAATCAATTTCAATGTGCTTCATTCTCGTATGTTGAACAGGATTAAGACTAAACTGATTTGCTCCAATGTTGTCACAGAACAGTTGAGGCTGTTGGTGAAGAGTAAGACCAAGTTCAGTAATAAGAGAGTGAAGCCAAATTGTTTCTGATGTGGCAGTGGCAAGAGCTCGAAATTCTGCTTCAGTGGATGATCTTGAGACTGCTCGTTGCTTTCTTGCTGACCAGGAAATAGGATTGGAACCAAGAAATGTAATGAAAGCAGTTGTGGAGACTCGAGTGTCTGTATTTGATGCCCAGTCCGCATCACTGTATGTTTGCAATTCGAATTTTGCTGATTTCTGTAGCAGAAGACCATAAAATATGGTTTGTTTGAGGTACCTTAGAAGTCTTTTAGCTGCTGCCCAATGACTTGATGTCGGATGTTGCATGAACTGAGCTAATTTATTGACAGAAAAGGCAATGTCTGGGCGTGTGAGTCCCAAATATTGAAGTGCTCCAATTACTTTTCTGTACTCAACTCCATCGACAGCTTGGACAGCTTCTGAAGCTTGTGTATTTGTGAGCTTAGCTGTAGTAGACATTGGAGTTTGGACTTCCTTTGCATTATCCATTGAGGTTTTGGTTAACAGCTCCCGGATATATTTTTGTTGGGATAAGAAGAGTCCCTTTGCTGTGTGAAGGACCTCTATGCCCAAGAAAAAGTGCAAGTTGCCCAGATCTTTAACTGAGAAAGTAGTGCCAAGTTTCTCAATAACCTCATGTGTAAACTTGATGGTGTTGCCTGTGACAATTATATCATCAACATAAACAAGGCAATAACACAAAATTTCTTTAGATTTAAAAATGAACAATGAGTTGTCAGTTGCCGAGTGGATGAAGCCGAAGCTGAGTAGTGCATCGCTGAGAGCTTTGTACCACTGCCGTGGGGCTTGCTTTAGCCCATATATGCTCTTTTTTAACTTGCAGACATGATGAGGTTTAGTGGAGTCCTCAAACCCTGCGGGTTGATGCATGAAAACATCTTCTTCAAGAGAGCCATGCAGAAATGCATTGTTAATGTCCAGTTGTTTCAGTGACCATCCATGCATGACAGCAATGGATAGAATAAGCCTTATTGTTGCTGGTTTCACAACTGGACTGAATGTTTGAGAGTAGTCAATCCCAGGTCTTTGATGAAAGCCTTTAGCAACAAGTCTTGCTTTGTATCGAGCTATTGAACCATCAGGATTCCTCTTAATCTGAAACACAAACTTACAACCAACCAAATTTTGATGTGGAGCAGGAGGAACCAACTCCCAAGTCCCGTGATGAAGAAGTGCAGTAACTTCATTAGACATTGCCTTACGCCATTGAGGAACCTTTAGAGCTTGAGTAACACATGTAGGCTCTTGGGATTCAGATATTGAATGCTTAGAGGTATGGTGAATTTGTTTAGGCCGAAAAACATTATTCATTGACCTAGTGGTGATGGTGCGTGTAGGCTGTGGGAATGAAAGAGATAGATTTTCTGGAGTTACCTGATTGGAAACTGGAATTGCTGGCTCTTGGACTTCATTCGAAGGTGAAGAAGTAGGAGAAATGTCTTTTTGAGGCCGTGAGACATGTATGCTATCCTTGGATACAAGCTGCAGAATTGGTCCTGAGAGAAATTCAGGTTCTGAAGTATGGGGTTTGGTAGCTGCCTCTTGTTGGAAGGGATAGACATTTTCATCAAAGATGACATGCCTTGAAGTATAAAGGCGCTGAGTAGGGAGATGAAGACACAAGTAGGCACTCTGACTAGTTGAGTAGCCAACAAAAATGCATGGGACAGATTTATCCTGAAGCTTGTTGGCGTTATATGGCTTAAGCCATGGAAAACAGAGGCATCCAAAGGATCTCAACTTCTCATACCGAGGTTTTTGATTAAAAAGAGCTTCAAGTGGTGTTTGATGTTGAAGAACAGGTGAAGGAAGCCTATTAATCAAATATGTGGCTGTTGCAAATGCATAGGCCCAGTATTCTGAGGGAAGAGATGCATGAGTGAGAAGAGTTTTGCCTGTCTCTACAATATGCCTATGCCTACGCTCGGACACTCCATTTTGTTGGGGTGTATGAGGGGCTGTCGTGTAATGGCTTATGCCATTTTGAAGGAAAAAGGATCTGAGGGCAACAAATTCTCCCCCATTGTCAGAATACACCCCTTTAATTTTCATTTGAAATTTGGTTTCAATCATTTTGTAGAAGTGATGAAATATAGTTTTCACATCAGATTTTTGATGTAATGGAAAGAACCACACATATTTGATGAAGTGATCTACAAAGATGACATAAAACCTGTGACCATTGAGACTAGCAGTGGGTGAAGGCCCCCATACATCCGTGTATATCAAATCAAATGGAGCATTACTAGTTAAACCATGCTTATGAAAAGGCAATTGATGAGCTTTATTAATGAGACACGAATGACAATGAGTGGAATTAGAATTAGAAGAACTAGTTGGAAGGGAAAAACAACTAATAATTCGGTTAACAACTTTTGAAGATGGGTGGCCTAGTCTCTGGTGCCAACCAGTTGGAGAAGTTTTTTCATGAATGAATGCAACAGGTTGAGCAGCAGGTGATGACGGTAGAGGATAGATGCCATGCTCACACGGTCCTTGAAGAATTATCTCCCCCGTTCTCCGATCCTTCACAAGAAAAAAATTGGGATGAAATTCTAGTGAAACATTGTTTTGCTTAGTGAAGTGATGAACAGAAATGAGATTCTTATTTATATCAGGCACACAAAGTGTATCTTGAACATGAAAGTTTCTTTTCAGGAAAGATAAAGTGAGGGAGCCAGAGTGAGTAATTGGCAAACCTGATCCATCTCCTATAATAACCTCATCAGTACCATCATATTCAGAGTGAAGTTGGAGATTTGAAACCTGAGAGGTGATGTTATGGGAGGCTGCTGAGTCAAGAAGCCAACGCTTGTCAGGGCTGGGAAGAGCAGTAGTGTAGTTCACGTGTGGTTCTGAATGCTGCAGCTTGGGACAATTCTTTGCAATATGCCCTTGTTGATCACAGAACTGACATTTTGGGGGGTATTTATACTGCTTGAAGTGCTTAGGTTTGGATTTGGAGTCATGCTTTGTTGATTGAGAGTTCGGAGATTTTGAAGCACGAGAGTCTCGACGTTGAGTGGTGTTTGCTGTTAGCACCAAGGATTGTGCATTCGAATCAAGCCGTCGGAGATATGCTTCATGACCAATTAAAAGATCATGTAACTCTTCAAATGAGAGAGAGGATTCACGGGCTCGAATGGGAGCAACAATATCACGATATTCAGAGCCTAATCCATGCAAAACATACAGCGTGATGTCATCCTGAGATAGAGGAGCATCAATGAGGGCAAGTTCATCAGCAACTGCTTTGACAGAGTGGAGATACTCTGTTATTGTACGAGTGCCACGCTGTGTAAGGGTGAGATCCTCTTTGAGTTGCATAACACGAGTCCTTGATCGACTGGCATAGAGCTTGGTGAGTTTAGTCCAAGCTGGATGAGATGTCTTCGATGTTGCTATGAGCGGTATCACAGCTGGAGAGACAGAGGTTAGGATAGCACTTAGAATAAGTTTATCCTGTCGAAACCAAAGCTGATAAGCTGCAGTGGCTGCTGCATCAGTTGTCGTTGGTTGGGGTGGACATGTTCGAGTTCCATCGACATAACCATGGAGGTTATAACCGAGGAGGAGTGATTCGAACTGAGCATGCCAAGAAGGAAAATTGGTGGGTGTGAGCCTTGCAGTGATCTTTTGAGAGGCATTGATGGCTATGGGAGCAGTTTCAGAAGAGGAGTTGGCCATGGTGAAAGCGGAAGACAAGGGAAACCAGGAAAAAAAAAATACTCGGTAGAGATTTGGTGGCTTTTAGACTGATACCATATAGAAGAAATGCACAGATTTGAAAGTAAGTTCACACACTTTCATTAGAAAAGGATTACAGAATATATACAAGTTGAAAGCAAGATAATTGCTCCTAAACTTAAGCTACCGTATTACATAATTGATACTATATGAGCTGTACAAATTATCAAAATAAGGAATGAATTAAATGCCCATAACAGCTACGGTTTTGATATAGCAATTACAATCCTAAGGATGATTTTGTGCATGATTTGTAGCTGTCTCTATAAAAGAAACTAAACCATTCATACATCCAGTTAACTTTTATTGCTTTCTATTGGCTGATACACACTGTTATGTCCTGTGTGTTGGGGTTAGCCATTTTTTAGACCCAGATTCCACCATTGGCCACAGGTTGGATCCCTTTTAGTCAGGGGCAGCACTGAGTGCACTACCAGTACCATTTACCCGGTATTGCAATATGCTCAGTCCATTTGTACCATCACTCATTCAATCATGGTCGTTACGTAACTTCATACATTAAAACATTCATTCCTTTCAATCCTTTGCTTGTCATTCATTTCATTCATCAGTTAATTTCATTTAATAAAACATCATTTCATAGCATAAGTATAAATATCATCATTTCATAGCATCATTTAAACACCGTTTCACAGCCTCGAGTAGAAACATCGTCATTTCATTTCATGGAACATAAAGACAATAGTACGACATATAACATCCATTTCACATGCATACAACTATTCTTGAGGTGCATAAAAATGGGCTGTCAAAGAAGGCCATTACATACATATATCTTAAATATTAATACTATAACATACTTTCAAAAACCATTATTTCATTTCCAAGAAAACATTTCATTTTCCTTCATTGCAAAAAAAAAAAAAAAAAAACATTTTTCTTATAAAATGATTTCATTTTCATTTTCATATCATTTAGAAATCTCCCCGAAGCGTATGAACATAATACCTACCTGGATTCCATGCCATTTTCATTTCGTGTAGTCCATTCATATGCATGTCAGATGACAACTTACATGCATTCATAACTTAATGTCATTTTCTTTTTAAGTGCATATGTAACTTAAACTTAGAGCTTGCATAAAACTATCATTGACTTAAACTGCCTTCACTTAGACCAATTTAGTTATCTAATCCATTCTCCATACATTCTTTTACTATCATTTTCACACTTTTTAGGCGATAGCTTATGATCCATCAAAGTCACACTTCCAACACATGACATTCAACTTCATGTTCTTATACTTTAAAGTGAATCTTCATGCTCAATTTTGAAGATTCACTTTAAAGGTTAAGACACAAACCCTATCACCTTCATCGTTCTCTTCCTTCCAAATCATCCATTCCGATATATGACTAGAATCAAGTTATACAACTCAATCTTAGTCAATACATACGTCCTTTCCTCCATTCATATATGATAAACAACACATAATCCATTCCAAGCATAATACGCAACTTTAAGCCAACTTGGAGGCTTAAACATTGTATACTCATGTGTAAGATAGATTATGCATTACGTATGATAAATCTATTCGATATATGCATCCAACTAATTTATACATGTACCCTACCTTTTTTATCGTCTAAGATCAATATATAATCCATTCTAAGCACTAGTTTGTTTTTACAAGCTTCATCCACATACCACACATGTAATACGACCTACTTTAGTCAACCCAATACATAACTCTTTCTAACTTATCAAGCTGAATACATTACATGTATAAATTTTTCCATATCATAAACTCTTGCATACTTAACTCAACATACACCAACACAAACCCAACCAACATAACACTTCACACAACACTTCAAAACTATATGGCTCATCTTGACAGTTCATATGACATTCGGCCACTTTACAAACTACACAATCATCCCATTACTTCACATAGTTTACAGCCACATCCCAAACAACACATTAATCCCTTCACTTCACACGACATACAACCACAACACAAACTATACCATTCACAGTCCACAATTCACAACATAGAGCATATTTTACAATAATTTCATCACTTCACAGGATACCATAGTAACAGTGGGGCTGGTATATAGAAATGGAGGCAAGCCTATGGTGGTTTGTGGCTGGACTTTGTGGTGGTGGTTGGCAGTGGGCAGTGAAGAGAGAGAGAGATCTTTGGCCTTGTTGTGTGGCGATGTAGTAACGATGGAGGCAGAGGGGAAAAGTGAGACTGGAGTTGGTTTACAGGAGAGTAGAGCAGAGGAAGGTGGCCGAGTTATGGTGGCTTGGGTCACAATGAGAATGGGTTACGGCGGCGCAGGGTTATCTACCGAGATAAAATAGAGAACAGAGCGGTTGAGAGAGGCGTTGGGGTTGGAGTGTTGAGTGCTCGGCACAAGGGAAAAAAGCTGGCATTGGATGCAGTTCATGGTCGCTAACTCTCAATGCTGCACGGTGGGAGTGGCGGTTGAGGTTAGGGTTTCGAACCTAAAACAGGCTTCAAGTTTTATTTTAGAGAGAGAAACTGAGGGACAATTAGAAAGGGAGATGAAGGGGGATGAGTCATTGTGATGTGTGGTGCCGGAGTGTTGTGGACTGCAGCGATGGTGGGCAATGAAGAAAACCCGATGGAGGGAGATGCGGAGAGAGAGAGAGAGAGAGAGAGAGAGAGAGAGAGAGAGAGAGAGAGAGAGAGAGAGACTGAGGGTGAGGCTGAGAGGGAGGAAGGGTTGTCGCCTATGAGGCGCGGCGATTGAAGTGGTGCTGTCAATGACGACGTGGTTGACTTGCAGGGACGTGTGCTGGGGGGCACAGGAGGGAGACAACGCAGGGGAAGAAAAGAAGAGAGGAAAGAGAGAAGGGAGGGGAATTAGTGTTTTGAGCAACCGATCCTAGCCCTACAATTGAATTTATCAATGGTGGAGATAAATCCAACGAAAATAAAAGACTAATGGAAAATAAATAAATAATAGAAAATCATTGAAAAAGAATTGGGGCGGTTTGGATTGGAAGGAGAGTTGAGATGGTTTGTGAACAGTGGAATAAGATATTTTATGAATATTATTTTTTAATATTATTATTATTTTAAGATTTGAAAAAGTTAAATTATTTATTATATTTTGTGTAGGAATTTAAGAATGTTGTTTTGGGATTTGAAAAAGTAAATGTTGGGTGTGGAAATTTGGGAAAATTGTTTTGAGATTTGAAAAAGTAAGAATGTTTATTATATTTTAGTGTAGGAATTTGGAAAGATTTTTATGAGATTTGAAAAAAGAAAATATTATCATATTTTATATAGGAATTTAGAAAAGTTGTAATGATGAAGATGAGATGAGTTGAGATGGGTTGAGATGGGTTTTGAATGCAAACAACCGTTTTATAACCAAACTTTTTATTCTTGATTAAAAAATAATATTTTTTTATCATAAAATAAAATAATGAGTTTTAATAAATATTTCTTAAGAGAAACAAAATCATCTAAATAAGTAGAGTTTTTCATGTAAATTAAAATGATGAGTATTAAATAATATACCTAAAGAAATAAAATCATTTAAATAAAATATTTTTCTAAAACTATATTACTTTTGGGACTCCAAAAACTAAAGAGGCTTACTTAAAAATTAGGCTTAGTTCAATAATACTAAAAAATACCCCATTTAAATAATTTTTAGACTTTTAAAAATATTTAGAAGATTTTAAAATACTTGACTCGATTTAAAAATTATCTGCTAAATTTAATAACAAAGATTCGAGATTTAAAACGTATACGTCAGGCTCATGACCAACCAAAGAAGAAAAGGAACGGTTGGTCACAAAGAATCACTCGAGAGAACAAGTGAAAGCTTCAGGTCATAAAACTCCTATTATTGAAGTATTATTTATGGCCTAAAGTGGAAGTCCATTGAGGGCACTCAATAGCTGTCCTAATTTGGATTGTGGGTGCCAACATTTATGCAAATTTGTTAACTCTTATTGAAACGTGGATTTGCTCCAAATAAAATTAGATGCCAACAAATTCTAATGCCAGTTATTTGTAAGGTATATGGGCGAGATATTTTTTATGGGATCATATAATTTTTTGCAATGATTTTCATCTTGATCATCTTTGTCAGAGAGATAAAATCAACATAAACCATATAAATTATGACAGAATCCGTACTAGTTAATGCTAATATATCTTATGTCTAGGCTACAGCTGCATTGTGTATATATAGTTTATAAAAATTTTCAATTTTATAATGGTCCGCTATGATATGTTCTTTCAGGAATTAATCATTGCTTGAAAGTCTGCAATTAAAAGATCAAAGTTTTTCTATTCAACGGGGCTTGAAATCGTAAGCTTATCAAATAACGTAAGTCTTAAACATGTGACATATCTATCGGGAGTGCAATGCGGTTGCTGACATTCTGGCCAAATCTGGAGCTAAAGGGAGTAATCTTACTTCTTCTTCTGCTTTGGAGCTTACTCGGAAGGCCAGAGGATTCCTAAGACTTGATAAGGGAGGTTTGCCATATTTGAGAAGGAAATAATTGCTGGTTTTGTTTTTTTTGGTTCTTTGGTTTTTTATATGTTAGGGTTTTTTGCATGCTTGGGTTTGGATTTGTTCCCCCCAAGTACTTGATTGTTTCCAAGGTATTCCTCCACCACAAGTGAGGGCTTTTAATAAAATTGGGAGGGGGTCACTCTTGAACATGTGACTTTCATCTCTTTCTAAAAAAAAGAAAAAAAAGTCTTAAACATGTGAATTTGTGAGCTATCGCATATATTCATTTTCTTCAATTACACATGTTCATGATTTATATCAATCTGTCTTGCAAATTGAAATGTTATATTTCCTTTGGCAGGAAGGAGTGCAAGTACTACAAGCTCTTTCTCATTCTCGACAATGATTTTGTTACTAAGGAATAGGTAGTTATTTACATTTCAAACTTATCTTCAACTAATATTCATTACTTGATACAAACTCTTTATTTTGTCTCAGGTGAGGTACATGAATAGAAAAATTCCCAAAATCAACAACCAACAACAGATCTAAGAAATAGAAAAATCAGCAACCAAAAACACATTGAAGAACAACCTAAACACAAAAACACACAACATAAACATAGAAACACACAACATAAACATAGAAACACACAACATAAACACAGAAACACATAATAGAAACACATATATAGAATAGGTACGAGACAAATTCGTTAGAAACGGAGAGGAATGGTAGCTTTCATCGGCAATAGAGGGAGAAAAGGTGAAGAAGATATTTGTTGGATTGATCTCGCTTTCAGCCAGTCGTTGTTGGTCGGCGGCCTTAGATGGCAGGGGAAAAAATTCGAAATGAGCTCAAAGTTTGGGAGGGGAGTCTTTGAACGCGCATTTCAGTAGGAAAAAAAAGACATGTGAGTAGGTGTGTGGTGTAGAATAATAGTGGGTAGATGAGTAGAAGAACTCCTTCCTCAAAGAAATGTGTGGGATACTAGGTATATCCATCTCCCATGCAATGAGTTTTGGGATACTTGATATCTTGATCTCCTTGATCAAACGCATATGACACAAAATGCCAAAAATTTTTGAATGGCAGTATATATATATGTGTATCATATATTGGAGGTCCTAACCTTTTCCCTTGACAAAAGGTATCCTTCCCAAACAATGAGGTCTGAGATATTTATGTGTTAACCTCTTTTTGTGATGAAAGTGATCATGAGATACTAGATTTCCTAACTGTGAACGATGAGCCATGAGATACTTTATATCCTAGCTACTTTTCTCAAGAAAATGCAAGAGAAAATAGATATTCCAACGTTCTCAAACTGATGTATAAGATACTGAATGAGATACTCGATGTTTTGATCACATTCCTCAATGAAAGGTATGAGATGCTTGATTGATGAGGTATGCCATACTTGATATCTTAGCCTCTTTCTTCAATGACTCAATGGAGGTTTATGGGATACTCGATGTTCCAACCTTCTTAAAAAATGAGGTATGAATACTAGATGTTCTAATGTCATTTCCTGACGAAAGGTTTGGGATACTCAATATCCTCTTTGCTTCTTGATGAAAGTTAGGAGATATTAAATGTCCCAACCTTTACAAACGAAGGGCATGAGATAGTTGATGTCATGAACTTCTTTAAAGAAAGAGATGCTATATATACAAAACTTCACAATACAACATAAAGTATGTTAGGATATGTTTAATACAACATAAAGTATGTGATACTTGATTTAGCAATCATCTTAAGTGGTGGCATGAGATATTTGATACATTGACCGCTCTAGTCGACAAAGAGTGTGAAATACAAGATGCCCTAACTATTAAGGAAGATTGCAACAATCATGCCAAGTCAACTGAATCAAGCTCAAATATAGAATCCTAGTTGTTTTCATTTATTGTAAATCTTTTCATTTATTGTAAATTGCATTCTTGCACAATTCTAGTATCCGTATATATGTAGTTACCGAAAACAGATTCTGTACTTGTATATATTTGATTCAATCGTCAATGAAATGAGTGCGGTGTTTTTCATTGAAACCGTGTGCATCCTAAATTATTATATGTTATCAAGAGAGCCCTACTCTTATGAGCAAACATATCCTCTTCCCTAAAAGGTTTTCCTCATCAGATCAGGCTTCAACCTCCACTACTATTACTCCCCTCATCGCCACTGCCAAAACCTCCCATGAGGCTTGGAAGAAACTCAACCATATGTATGCCAGTAAATTTAGAATTGGAGCCACCCAACTTAAGGAAGAACTTACCTTGATTTAGAGAGGAAATCACTCCATCCTTGATTATTTGCATGCGGTGAAAGCCCTTGCCGATGAAATCGCCCTCATCAATCATTCCATATCTGATAATGATCTTACCCTTTATATCCTTAACCGATTGGGTTTTGATTTCAGGGAAATTGTTGTGCCGATTCATACACGGGAAACATCTTTAGCCTTCAAAGAGCTTCATGACATCCTTATTGGGCATGAAAGCTACCTGCGGCGCTCGGAGATGGCAACCTAGCAACTCGTAGCTTTTACAAGTTACTCTCACCACAACAAGCACAAACATGGTGCCTCTGGTGGGCCTCAATCAAAAGGATCTTATAAGGCTCGTGGGCCTCCTCGGCCTCAAGGCCAGAAGCGCACTTTTCAAGGCCCACCCAAAGACAATCGTAGGTACTCCAATACACCTACTTGGCCCAATCAGCGGTGTTACTAGCCCAAATGTCAATTCTGTGAACAAATGGGCCACATAGCCAAGTCTTGTCCCCAGCTTCATTCATCTGAAGTCATGGTGAACTGTGCAACTACATCCAGTCAACAAGATCACAAGTGGCTTCTTGATTCAACTGCTTCTCACAATATTATTGGTGACTTGGCGAATTTATCAATTCACTCTGAGTATGATGGCACTGATGAAGTTGTTATTGGTGATGGGTCAGGTTTGACCATCTCACACATTGGTTCTTTGACTTTAAACTCACCAAAATTGACCTTTATCCTTCGTGATACTCTTTGTGTCCCAAATATTTGCAAAAATTTAGTTTCCGTTCATCATTTTTCATCACAAAATAATGTTTTTGTTGAGTTTCACCCTTCTAATGTTCTTGTGAAAGATCGGATCACAGGGGCGACCCTACTAAGAGGTGCATGTGAAAGCGGTGTTTACATTTTTCCGAACTCATTGGTGGGCTCATCTTCAAAAATAGTTGCCAATATGCATGAACGAACATCGTTTGATGGGTGGCACAAGCGTCTTGGACATCCATCCTTTAAATTTGTCCAAAGTCTTGTCAATAATTTTTCTCTTCTAGTTATGAATAATAAAATGAACTCTTTGTGTTCATCTTGTCTATTAATAAAGCCCATCAACAACCTTTTCGGCCTACGAGTTTTCAAAGTCATGCTCCTTTTGATCTTATTTACACTGATGTGTGGAGACCCGCTCATTGTCTTGGTCTTGATGGTTCTCGTTATTATTTGATTTTCATTGACCATCAAAATATATGTGGTTCTATCCCATAAATGCAAAATGTTGTGTTCGGACCATCTTTCCCTAATTCAAAAATCTTGTTGAGAAATGTTTTTAAGCAAAAATTGAAGGTCTCTATTATGACAATGGTGGCGAATATATCAATCTAAAACTGTTTCTTTCTCTCCATGGTATCAGTCACTACACTATTGCCCCTCACACTCCTCAACAATGGTATCAGTCTAAAATGGTGTCTCTGAACGTCGTCACAGTTACTTAGTTAAGGCTGGGCTTACCTTACTTCATGATGCAAATCTTCCTCTCTCATATTGTTCACATGCCTTCCATATTGCAACCTATCTCATAAATCGTCAACCCACTCCTCTCCTTCAAAATAAATCACTTTTTGAGGCTCTTTTTGGACAAAAACCCAACTACCTCAAGTTAAAAACTTTTGGGTGTCTCTATTTTCCCTTCACTAGGTCCTATAACACACACAAACTCCAGCCCAAGTCCATCCCGTGTGTCTTCATTGGGTATTCTCCAACCCAAAACGCCTACAGATGTCTTGAGCTCGCAACCTACAAAATCTACACTTCTCGGCATGTTCTCTTTGATGACGCTTGAACCCTAACCTCCTTTGTCCCTATTCTCCATCTAGGTCTGCTGTGCCACTCTTGCAAGATGTCGTTCCGCCTGCACGTGCAACCTACTCGTCGGCTTCATCTCACTCAGCGCTAGTGGTCTCGGAAACTATCTCCGCNGCATTTATTGTAAATCTTTTCATTTATTGTAAATTGCATTCTTGCACAATTCTAGTATCCGTATATATGTAGTTACCGAAAACAGATTCTGTACTTGTATATATTTGATTCAATCGTCAATGAAATGAGTGCGGTGTTTTTCATTGAAACCGTGTGCATCCTAAATTATTATATGTTATCAAGAGAGCCCTACTCTTATGAGCAAACATATCCTCTTCCCTAAAAGGTTTTCCTCATCAGATCAGGCTTCAACCTCCACTACTATTACTCCCCTCATCGCCACTGCCAAAACCTCCCATGAGGCTTGGAAGAAACTCAACCATATGTATGCCAGTAAATCTAGAATTGGAGCCACCCAACTTAAGGAAGAACTTACCTTGATTTAGAGAGGAAATCACTCCATCCTTGATTATTTGCATGCGGTGAAAGCCCTTGCCGATGAAATCGCCCTCATCAATCATTCCATATCTGATAATGATCTTACCCTTTATATCCTTAACCGATTGGGTTTTGATTTCAGGGAAATTGTTGTGCCGATTCATACACGGGAAACATCTTTAGCCTTCAAAGAGCTTCATAACATCCTTATTGGGCATGAAAGCTACCTGCGGCGCTCGGAGATGGCAACCTAGCAACTCGTAGCTTTTACAAGTTACTCTCACCACAACAAGCACAAACATGGTGCCTCTGGTGGGCCTCAATCAAAAGGATCTTATAAGGCTCGTGGGCCTCCTCGGCCTCAAGGCCAGAAGCGCACTTTTCAAGGCCCACCCAAAGACAATCGTAGGTACTCCAATACACCTACTTGGCCCAATCAGCGGTGTTACTAGCCCAAATGTCAATTCTGTGAACAAATGGGCCACATAGCCAAGTCTTGTCCCCAGCTTCATTCATCTGAAGTCATGGTGAACTGTGCAACTACATCCAGTCAACAAGATCACAAGTGGCTTCTTGATTCCGCTGCTTCTCACAATATTATTGGTGACTTGGCGAATTTATCAATTCACTCTGAGTATGATGGCACTGATGAAGTTGTTATTGGTGATGGGTCAGGTTTGACCATCTCACACATTGGTTCTTTGACTTTAAACTCACCAAAATTGACCTTTATCCTTCGTGATACTCTTTGTGTCCCAAATATTTGCAAAAATTTAGTTTCCGTTCATCATTTTTCATCACAAAATAATGTTTTTGTTGAGTTTCACCCTTCTAATGTTCTTGTGAAAGATCGGATCACAGGGGCGACCCTACTAAGAGGTGCATGTGAAAGCGGTGTTTACATTTTTCCGAACTCATTGGTGGGCTCATCTTCAAAAATAGTTGCCAATATGCATGAACGAACATCGTTTGATGGGTGGCACAAGCGTCTTGGACATCCATCCTTTAAATTTGTCCAAAGTCTTGTCAATAATTTTTCTCTTCTAGTTATGAATAATAAAATGAACTCTTTGTGTTCATCTTGTCTATTAATAAAGCCCATCAACAACCTTTTCGGCCTACGAGTTTTCAAAGTCATGCTCCTTTTGATCTTATTTACACTGATGTGTGGAGACCCGCTCATTGTCTTGGTCTTGATGGTTCTCGTTATTATTTGATTTTCATTGACCATCAAAATATATGTGGTTCTATCCCATAAATGCAAAATGTTGTGTTCGGACCATCTTTCCCTAATTCAAAAATCTTGTTGAGAAATGTTTTTAAGCAAAAATTGAAGGTCTCTATTATGACAATGGTGGCGAATATATCAATCTAAAACTGTTTCTTTCTCTCCATGGTATCAGTCACTACACTATTGCCCCTCACACTCCTCAACAATGGTATCAGTCTAAAATGGTGTCTCTGAACGTCGTCACAGTTACTTAGTTAAGGCTGGGCTTACCTTACTTCATGATGCAAATCTTCCTCTCTCATATTGTTCACATGCCTTCCATATTGCAACCTATCTCATAAATCGTCAACCCACTCCTCTCCTTCAAAATAAATCACTTTTTGAGGCTCTTTTTGGACAAAAACCCAACTACCTCAAGTTAAAAACTTTTGGGTGTCTCTATTTTCCCTTCACTAGGTCCTATAACACACACAAACTCCAGCCCAAGTCCATCCCGTGTGTCTTCATTGGGTATTCTCCAACCCAAAACGCCTACAGATGTCTTGAGCTCGCAACCTACAAAATCTACACTTCTCGGCATGTTCTCTTTGATGACGCTTGAACCCTAACCTCCTTTGTCCCTATTCTCCATCTAGGTCTGCTGTGCCACTCTTGCAAGATGTCGTTCCGCCTGCACGTGCAACCTACTCGTCGGCTTCATCTCACTCAGCGCTAGTGGTCTCGGAAACTATCTCCGCTGTGGTCTCATCTCCTCTAGGTAATCCCTGTATCTCCCCTTCTTATGAATTCTTGGATTCTCAAAATAATTTGGATTCTTCTTCTATGTTGCCTACGTGTGTGCTTGAACCAAATTGTGACTCTGCTCCCTCAATATCGTCACCTTCCCCTTCCCCTGTTTCCAATTTAGGACCGATTGAACCACTTCCTGAAACACTTCCCACCTCAAATTTTTGAACTCACTCCACGACCACCTACTCCATGAACAACATCTTCAAACCCAAACAACTCAACATTGTCACCAAACATCCCCTCCCTCAAAGTCTTGAACCAACGTGTGTGACCTAGACCTTATCCATGCCTCAGTGGTGTGCAACCATGTTTGAAGAGCTCACTACTCTTATGAGACATGGCACTTGGGATTTAATTCCCCCTCTAGTAGGCTGCAATCCCGTGGATTGTAAGTAGATCTTTCGGGTTAAGCGAAAGGCTGATGGCTCAATCGATCGCTTCAAAGCCCATCTTGTTGCGAAAAGGGTATAATCAAAGACCTGGGATTGATTACATGGAAACTTTTATTCCCGTTGTAAAACTAGCCACTATTCGATCTGCCCTTACTGTTGCTGTCATGCAAGGTTGGGTTTTAAGAAAAATGGGTGTTAATAATGCATTTCTACATGGAAAAATTACTGAGGATGTGTATATGAGCCAACCTCCGGTTCAAGGATCCGTCCAAATCCAATCATGTGTGCAGATTACGTAAAGCCATCTTTGGCCTTAAGCAGGCCCCTTGGGCATGGTACTCAGCCCTCAAGGATGTTCTTCTTCATCTTGGCTTTCATAACTCTAAGGCTGACTCCTCACTATTTATTTATCAAAGTGGCTCAATTATATGCTATTTTTTGGTGTATGTGGATGACCTAGTGCTTACAGGAAATGACAACTGCTTTGTGCACTCTATCATTAAGCAACTTGGTGCTAGATTTTCCTTGAAAGATATGGGCAATCTCCATTATTTTTTGGGCGTGGAAGTTATCCCAACTCGTGCAGGTTTATTTCTGTCACATCATAAGTATGTTCATGACTTGCTGTCCAAAACAAACATGGTTGGTGCTAAGGATGTTTCAACTCCCTTATCTATTATTACATCTTTAAAGCTGGTTGATGGTACTGCTTCTTTTGATAGTATTGAACTTCATCATGTTATTGGGAGTTTTCAATATCTTTCAGTTACTCGTCCTGATATATCTTTTGTCATTAAAAAGTTGTCTCAATTTTTGCACAAGCCCATAACCACACACTGGACAACAACCAAAAGGTTACTTCAATATCTGAAGCAAACCATCTTTCACGGCATTTAGCTCAACAAGGATACTCTTTGGCATCTCATGACGTATTTTGATGTTGATTTGGTTGGAAATGTTGATTATCGTACTTCTACTTCTGCCTATATCAGTTTCCTTGGTTCCAACCCAATCTCCTGGAGCTCCAAGAAACAACGAGCTGTTGCATGCTCATCTACGGAAGCTTAATACAGATCATTAGCTAATGCATCCTAGGAAACAATGTGGTTACTTGGCCTTCTTAATGAACCGGGGTTTCCCCTCAAAGCTCCACCTTTTTTACTATGTGACAACCTTGGAGCCACTCATCTAAGTTTTAATCTAGTTTATCATTCTCGAATGAAGCACATTCAAATAGATCTTCACTTTGTCTGTGACTTGGTTCAAAAGGAGACTCTTCATGTCAAGCATGTTCATACCCAAGACTAGCTTGAGGATTTGCTAACCAAACCATTGTCCATGCAACGTATTGAACTTCTTCGATCCAAGATTGACCTTGCCGATGGAGGCCCTATCTTGCGGAGGCGTATTAAGGAAGACTGCAACAATCATGCCAAGTCAACTACATCAAGCTCAAATATAGAATCCTAGCTATTTTCATTTGTTGTAAATCTTTTTATTTATTGTAAATTGCATTCTTTCATAATTCTAGTATCCGTATATATGTAGTTACCAAAAACAGATTCTATACTTGTATATATTTGATTCAATGGTCAATGAAATGGGTGTGGTCTTTTTCATTGAAACCGTGTGCATCCTAAATTATTATACTAACCTTTTCAAACCAACATGGGATACTAAATGTCCTAACCTCCATGTCCAAGAAAACATTAAGTTGCAAATATATGCAGCTAGATTCACAAAGGTCATCAATGCACATGCAACATGGAGCTGCTGTCCAAGGTGTGCAGCATGGAGTTGCTGTCCAAAACGTGTAGCGAGAAGATGCTGTTCAATGAATAAGTGATGCTGTCCAAAACTTGCAACATAAAGCTGCTTTCCAAGGAATAAGTGAGGCATTAAACAATGCCCATCACGCTAGTGCACTTGCTGTGATCATGACAAATGAAACAAGGGATAGTGGAAGCATGACACAAAGCTGGCTAGGAATAATGCAGATAAAATAATTTTCTTTTATTATGATGTTTTTACTTGTTTTATATATAATGTTTTGTATATAGCATAAACGGAGTAATGGGAATAGCGACTTTTATTCTTTTCATCAGTGCTCTCCTCAAGCATTTCTCTCAATTCATTTATCTGTTTTCCACCTTCAGCACACTCATCACATTCATCAACTTATTTTTCATTTCTTCAGCATGGTATCAGAGCAGAATTATTAGTAATTCCTGCTACTAGCTTTCTCTATTTCTATTAATCTTGTAGTTTCATCTTATTGGTTGTGTCATTGTCACAATGGCTGATGAAGCTTCTTTTGTTAAAACCTCTCACAACTCATCTCCATCTGAAAATCCCAACAGTCCCTTATTCCTACACCATAGTTATAATGCCAATACTGTGGTGGTCACTCCACACTTGACAAGACCTAACTATCTCTCATGGAACAGATCATTTACATTAGCCATCTCTATCAAGAGCAAACTTGGGTTCCTTGATAGAACCTTCAAAACACCTGCCCTCACAGATCCTCTCTACATACCCTAGTTGAGGTGTAACAACCTCATCCTATCATGGATTTTAAACTTCACCTCTAAAGAGATTGCATCTAATGTTTTGTACATCAGCTCTGCCAAAATAGTATGGGATAAGCTCAAGACTCGATTTGCACAGCCAGACAGTGTAAGGATTTACCAACTCCAACAATAGCTTGCCTTTATCACACAAGGATCTCAAACTATAAGTAACTACTTTACCCAACTCAATGCTGCTTGGGAAGAAATGCACAACTACAGACCCCTCTTCATTGTTCTTGTGGCCTGTGCACTTGTAACATTATAAAAACTCTTGCTGAGAATCAACAGACAGATTGCATTCTTAAATTTCTAATGGAATTGAATGAAAGTTTTGATAGCATCAGGGGGCAGATTATTTTGATGACTCATATGCCATTTTTGGACAGGATTTTTTCATTAGTTTTATAGGAAGAAAGGCAGAGGTAAACTCGTGCCCTCTTGCTACCTAACCATGAGACCTCAACCTTGGCTGCATTCCAATCTCAGGGAAAGAAAAGAGACAAGGCTGAGGTAACCTGTTACCACTATGGTAAGAGTGGACACACTAAGCACAAGTGCTATCGACTGATTGGTTTCCCTCCAAACTTCAAATTCACCAAATCAAAAGGAGGATTCTCAGCTGGACATTTTGCAAACCAAGTCACATCACAAAGCTATGAGAGAGCACCCATGGAAGGACCATAGCTGCCTATTATTGAAGCTCAAATTTGAAAGCTCCTTGCACTTGTCAATGCTAAAATATCTCAGCTCAATGTTGGTAACCCTCTATCACCTGACCAAGATAAGCCTGCTGAAACCACAACTAGTGTTCCTCATTCCTCCAACATGGCAGGTACAGATTTACATCCATCTATAGCTCATTCCTTGCCAAATTCATCCATTTTTTCTGCAACTCATCATGAACACTTTACATCTCTTTTGAACCATCACACAACCAACTCACAAACTGCACCTTGGATACTTGACATTGGAGCTACAGACCATATGGTCTGCTCTACATCACTACTTACGTCCATCAATTGTGAGGCCCATTCCTTTGTTCAATTACCTAACAAAACTCAAGCCAAGGTAACTCACATTAGAATTGTGAAACTGTCTGATTCATTAACCCTCAACAATGTACTATGTGTACCATCATTCACCTTTAACTTGATCTTTGTTAGCAAGCTCACTCACAACACCTCATTTTGTCTTATTTTTCTGAACAAACTTTGCTTCATACAGGCCTTTTGTTCATGGATGACGATTGGATTTGCTAGAGTACACAATGGCCTTTACTTCCTCACTTTCAATCCACCTAGCTACAACACAATAAATGATTCACACCCTTCCAGTCACACTGTCAATCAACTACCTTAAGTAAACCAAATAACTCAAGCAAACTAGTATTAGAAATTTGACATTTGACACTTTAATTGAGTCTTGCATTCCCAATGTAAAACGTAACAAAGATATGCAATGTACCGTTTCCCACTTGGCTAAACAGAAAAGAAAATCATTCAATCTAAGTACCTCTTGAACTTTAGGTCCTTTGAACTAATTCATTATGACATTTGGGGGCCTTATTCACAAGCATCAATCCAGGGTCATCATTATTTCTTAACTATAGTTGATGATCACTCTCGGGTCACTTGGGTTTATTTGATGAAATTAAAATCTGAGACAATGACCCTTTTGCAGAATTTTGTTTACATGGTTAACACTCAATTCAATGCCAAAATAAAACAAATTAGGTCCGACAATGGACTGGAATTCGACATGCCCATTTTCTACAGTTCTAATGGAATTTTACACCAAAAGACTTGTGTTTATACCCCCAACGGAATGGGGTGGTTGAGAGAAAGCATCAACACCTCCTATGTGTGGCTAGGGCCCTCATCTTTCAACCTTCTCTGCCTTTTCAGTTTTGGGGGGATGCTGTCATGATAGCCACCCACCTCATTAACATAATACCCACTCCCATCTTGAACAATAAGTCACCCTTCGAGGTCCTCTTCTCAGCAGTGCCATTATACACACATCTAAGGGTATTTGGATGCCTTTGTTTTGCATATACCCTTATGCATAATAGAACCAAACTAAATCCTAGAGCCAAGAGGTGCATCTTTCTTGGCTACCCAGCAGGTGTCAAGGGATATAAGCTCTATGACTTAGAGAATAATTCCTGTTTTATTTCTAGGGATGTCATTTTCTGTGAGTCCACATTCCCTTTCAAAATCTTGGCTTCAACACCATCCATTCCAATTCCCCACTTGGTTTAGTCATCCCTTCACCATTATTAGACCCTACTTTTTCATATCCTGAAACTATCCTACACTCAGACACTCATACAAATCCTTCCTCACCTGATTCACTTGACACTAACTCCCCATCACTTAAACAGTCCCCAACTACTTAGCCTCATACACCCTTATCTCAAACCCCTCATTCATCACCATTTCCTAATGACTCAGTACATATCACAACAGCACCTCCTCCTAGAAGGTCAGATCGAGTTAGACAACAACCCACCTACCTACAAGATTATCACTGTCAACTTGCCACCACCATTGATCCTTTCCCAACTTATCCTTCCTCAACTGCTCACCCCCTCCATCAACACTTAACTTACACAAAATTGTCAACTGCTCACAGGTCTTATGCCCTTTCCTTATCTTTTTTGTATGAACTAAAAAGTTACCAAGAAGATGTGAAGTTTCCACATTGGCAAGAGGCAATCAACTCAGAATTAACAGCTTTAGAAAACAATGGAACCTGGACTGTCACTACTCTCCCTCTTGGTAAGTCCACTGTTGGGTGCAAATATGTGTATAAGGTGAAGTTAAAATCTGATGGGACCTTAGAAAGGAATTAAGCCAGATGTGTGGCTATGGGTTACACACAAAAAGAAGGATTTGATTATCAAGAAACCTTTAGCCCAGTAGCAAAACTCAAAACGGTTCGACTATTCTTAGCATTGGCAGCTGTCTACAAGTGGCACTTGTATCAATTGGATGTGCACAATGCATTCCTCCATGGAGATTTGGATGAAGAAATCTACATGGATTTCCCTCCAGGGTATTAAATTAAGGGGGAGTCATCATCCTTTAAAGAAAGGAGATTGGTTTGTAAGTTGTATGAGTCCCTTTATGGACTTAAGCAAACTTCTCGCCAATGGTACTCATAATTCCCCTCTTCCTTGATTTCAATTGGTTTCTAGTAGTCCAAAGCAAATTATTCATTGTTTACAAAGGATGAAAAATCAGGTTTTGTGGCCTTGTTAGTTTATGTTGATGACATAACTATTGGAAGTTCTAACATGGATGTTATTGACAGTATCAGGGCATATCTCCGCTCTCAATTCAAGATTAAAGATCTTGGTAATCTAAAATACTTCTTATGTTTGGAAATTGCAAGATCAACTTCAGGAATTCACTTGTCTCAAAGGAAATATAGCTTGGAAATGCTTAAAGATTTTGGTTTACTTGGATGCAAACCAGCCAACACTCCAATAGAAATGAATCACAAATTGTCACACTCATCTTCAGAATCCTTGACTGATGCAACATGTTATAGGAGACTAATTGGAAGGTTAATCTATTTAACTATAACTCGACCATATATCAGATATGTTGTTAGCATCCTCAACCAGTTCATGAATAATCCCTCTTAGATTCACAGGGTTGCAGCTTATAGAGTTCTAAGGTATGTGAAAGGCTCCATCAGACAAGGTCTCCAACTCTTATCACAGTCGACTGTGCACCTAAAAGCTTTTAGTGACTCTGACTGGGCAGCTTGCCCAGAGACCAGAAGGTCCATAACAGGCTTTTGCATCTTCATTGGGGATTCCTTAATCAATTGGAAGTCCAAGAAACAGGCCACCATTTCTGGATTCTCTGCAGAGGCAAAGTATAGAGCCTTAGCCCACACTAGTTGTGAGGTCATGTGGTTGATCTCTCTACTCAAAGTTTTTGCATAAGTCATCCCAAGCCAGCACTGTTGTATTGTGACAGTCAATCATCAATTCACTTGACCAAGAACCCCGTGTTCCATGAGAGAACCAAACACATAGAATTGGATTGTCATTTTGTTAGGGAAAATGTGTTATCTAAAGTTTTTACACCTGTGCACATAGCTTCCAAGTTTCAATTAGCAGACATATTCACCAAGGCTCTCCCTGTTGCTGCTTTCTTCTTTCTACTGTCCAAGATGGGCACCTTAAACATCCATGCCCATCTTGAGGGGGAGTCACAAAGTTCATCAATACACATGTAGCATGGAGTTGCTGTCCAAAATGTGCAGCGACAAGATGCTGTCCAAGGAATAAGTGATGTTGTCCAAAACGTGCAACATAAAGCTATTTTCCAAGGAATAAGGGAGGCATCAAACAATGCCCATCACGCCAGTGCACCTGCTGTGATCATGACAACTGAAACAAAGGATAGTGGAAGCATGACATAAAGCTGGCTAGGAATAATGCAGATAAAATAATTTTCTTATATTATGTTGTTTGTACATGTTCTCTATATAATGTTTTTTATACAGCATAAACGGAATAATAAGAATAGCAACTTTTATTCTCTTCATCAGTGCTCTCCTCAAGCATTTCTCTCAATTCATTTATCTATTTTTCACCTTTAGCACACTCATCACATTCATCAACTTGTTTTTCATTTCTTCAACATAGATGGAACAAAGAGAATATATCTTAAACTGGCATATCTTAAACCATGGGCAACAACCTCCTTAAACTTTTTCCGCCATTGGTAAGTACAACTCACACAAAATATTCTCTAAATTTACTAGCTTACCAATCTTCATTCAATGATAAATGCCTAACAATTAACCCCTGAAACCATACTGACCTAAACGACCTCCTTTGTTCAAATGAGAAAGAAACTCTTGACCAACTTTTTATTCAATGTCCAGTTGCAAGGATCCTATGGAGAGAAAGCCCCTAACGCTCAAACATGTGTGCCTTCCCGAAAAACATTATTGCAAACTGGATTCGCACTATTCTACAACCACACTAGACATTATCGATCCCCAAATCCCAAAAAAATGCATTTACCCTCTTTGCAGTTGTAGCCCTTGACACCATCTAGTTAGCCAAGAACAAAATCTTCCATGATACCTCCCTATTAGCCCCAGATCCTATTCGGATGGCATCACACATGACAAGATTGGCTAGAGAACATAAGCAAGCATGGGAGACCAGGTAGCTACTCTTGGAAAATTTTAGAAGATGAAGAAAGGTAAAGTCATACAAGTTGTTTAGTGTAAAGTCATGTGTACATCACCATCAATAAATACTTGTACTTGTAAAAATTTTCTTTTTAATTTGAAATTCATAGAAAAGTCTTCTCCTTTGCTCCTCTGTTCTCTCTAGATATTTCTACATAGTTCCTTCGATTCTTGGATTAAGCTTTGATGGAGATCTATGTTTTTATCATAGTATCAAAGTGATTGCTTCTATTGTTGATATAAATATTTGGATTTCTGTTAAATTCAGAGTGGTATTAGAGTAGTTTCTTCTATTGGACTTGAGGTTTTGCCCTAAAGATTTGATATATGCTCTTTTGACTACAAATGTATGTGACGATTTGCTACGTCCATATTTTCTACACCATGGAGAGAATCCAAGAATAGTGCTAGTCACACAATTGCTTATTGTAGACAACTTATATACATGGAGATGCTTTGCATTGATGTCGATAAGTGCCGAGGACAAGAAAGCTTTTTTCAATGGAAGTTGGGGAAGACCAACAAAAGATGATCCTTTGTTTCCATCATGGACGAGGTGCAATGATATGATAAATTTGGATTGTTAATAAAATTTCCAAAGAAATTTCTTACACCATTTTATTCATGGACAATACCATTACGATATGGAAAGATTTACACAACAAGTTTGCACAGAGTAACTGACCTAGAATATTTCAACTTAGGAGAGATCTTTCCACTTTGTTTCAAGGGTACAATTATTGTGATCTCTATTATTAAAATAAAGAGTATACTGGCAATTCAAGGAGCCAACAGGCCTCCAACATTCACTTAGAATCAAATGGGCTAAAAATTGGGATTCATTTCATCACCACAGTACAATAAATAGACAAACTTCAACTGACTTAATTCTGAAAGGCACGGACTAGTGCAGAGAGCCATAACCCATGACTTACAAACAACCCATGACCCATTCAACATAAGTAACGATCCAACTACTACACTATAAATAAAAATACAAAAATATCCTAAACAAATAAGTAAATGCCCTATCTGATGTGGCCCGTACTACATTCCTTCCCATCTTGACTTAGGCCCATAACACGACCTTCCTCTCAAAAGACCTTTCCTTCAAGGTTTGGAAAATTTCGCCGTAGCTCCTCCAAATCTACCCATGACACATCCTTTTCCGTCGAACCCTTCCACTAGACTAATAGCTCAGCGCCAGCTCTGTTTCCCCTTCTCTTCAATTGCCTTTCTAATATCTTCTCTAGTTCAAGAGTTAGGGTTCCATCTTTCATGATCGACGGTAACTTAGGGTTAGAGATCACTTGACCTCCAAGCTTCTTCTTCAGGCATGAGACATGAAATATGGGATAGATCTTAGAGTTGTTTGGTAGATCTATCTTATAAGCGACCTTTCCAATCTTTTGTATAATTAGAAAGGCCCATAATACCTTGGAGAGAGCTTCAAATTTCTCCTCACTACCATAGTCATCTGCTGATACGAGCGTATCTCTTGATATACCCAATCCCCGATATCGAAATCCCTCTCTATTCTCTTCTTGTCGGTATAATGCTTCATCCTTGACTGAGCTTCTTGCAAGTTTTCGGATACCAGGGTGAGGATGAAATCATGACTCTTCATTTCTTCTTCAACTACTTGCGCAACAATATATTCAGGCTCATATGGAAGGAGGTGTGGTTGTGGTTGGCCATGCACAATTTCAAAGGAGCTGAGTCCTATGGATGTGTGCAACGAGGTATTGTAAGACCATTATGCTAACGAAAGCCACCTAGCCTAGTCTTTCGATCTGTCTCTTGAGAAGCATCGGAGGTAACATTCTAGCCACTTCTTGATCACTTTAGTTTGGTCGTCCGTCTGTGGATGATAAGCTAAGCTTAGTAGTAAATTAGTACCACTGAGGTGGAAGATTTCCTTCCTAAAGTGGCTAGTAAAAATAGCATCCAGATCACTGACTATGCTTTGGGGTATTCCATGAAGCTTAAAGATATTATCCATGGATAGTCGTGCTACTTTTGCAGCTGTATATGGATGAGCCAAGGGTAAGAAGTGACTATACTTACGGATCTATCAACTATTACCATGATCATGCTGTATCCCTTACACAGAGGCAACTGATCTATGAAGTCCATACTAATGTCAACCCATGCCTTGCTTGGGACTGGTAATGGTTGTAGGAGCCATGCAGGCTTGATATTCTCAGTTTTATTTCTTTGACACAACTCACATTCTTTAATGAGTTTCCTGACTTATTTTCGCATTCCATTCCAAAAGAATTCTTTCTTAATCCTTGAATATGTCTTCTGGTTGCTAGTGTGACCCCCTAGGGGACTAGAGTGAAATTGTTGTAGCACTTGCTTTTGTTAGGATTCTAGGGTTCCCAAGTGTAACCTCCCTTTATAAAATAATAAACCATCACGTAAGGGATTCTTCTCGGGGTTAAGATCATCTTGATGGTAGTGGTTAATGAGCTGCTATAACTGGGGATCTTGGTCATAAGCTTACTGGAGCCCTTGCCAACCAAGTAGCTTTAACTACACTCACTGCCTTGGCTTCCATGTCAGGTAGTGTAATCTGCCTAGCCTTTTGATGTGGTTCTTCACTCTTTGTGGGTAGTCTAGATAATGCATCAGCTGCTTTGTTTTTCCTTCCACTCTAATATTCTACTGTGAAATCAAACCTTAATAACTTTGCAATCCACCTCTGCTTAAAGGAAGCTCCTACTCTTTGCTCTAGCAGGTGCTTAAGAGCCTGCTGATATGTTCTTACCTTAAGATTATGCCCTAATAAATAACGCCTCCACTTCCGATTAGCTAGTACTAAAGCAGATAATACTTTTTCGTAAGTTGACAGAAACATATTCTTCCCCTTGAGTGTCTGGCTCAAATAAGCTAGTGGCCTTCCTTCATGCATCAGAATAGCTCCTAGCCCATTTCCAGAGGCATCACACTCCACCACGAGCATCTTGGAAAAGTTTGGTAGCCCTAGAACAGGGGGTGTAACCATAGCAGCTTTGAGAGCTATGAAGGCTTGGTTTGCTTCCTCTGTCCAAGTGAAAGAATTCTTCATGAGGAGGGCAGTCAAGGGGGCTACAATACTCCCATATCCTTTAACAAACTTTCTGTAGTACCCTGTAAGGCCTAAAAAACCCCTTAAAGCCTTAGAAGTTTTAGGTATAGTCCACTCAATCATAACCTGAGATCTTCATGGGGTCTGCCTTAACTCCTTCCTTGGAAATGATGTGACCTAGGTACTCCACTTCCTGACAGCCAAAAACACAATTAGAAGCCTTAGCATAGAGCTAGTGGTGCCTCAATACTTCGAGAATAGCCTTCAGATGACCCAAATGATCCCCCATTAATTTGCTATATATTAGAATATCATAAAAAAAATAAATACCAAAACAAATTTTCTAAGATAAGGGCTGAAAATTTCATTCATCAACCCTTGAAAAGTTGATGGTGAGTTAGTAAGCCCAAAAGAAATTACTAAAAATTTATGAAAGACAGTTTTGGAAACATCTTCAGGTTTCATCCTGATTTGATGGTAGCCTGATTGTAAATCAAGCTTAGAAAATAATTCAGTACCATATAATTCATCCAATAATTCATTTATGTCAGTGATAGATAACTTATCTTTAATGGTGTCTTTCTTAAGGCCTGATAATCGATGCACATACACCAACTCCCATCCGCCATCCTCACCAAAGGGATTGGTGAAGGATATGGACTTTGACTAGGCTGAATGATCCCTGCCCTCAACACTTCTTTTGCTAATTTCTCAATCTCTTCCTTCTGGTAGTATGAGTAACGATATAGCCTTACACAAATGAGTTTGGCTACCCCTTGGAGCTCGATTTGGTGGTCATGACTCTGGGGGGGTGGTAGCCTAGTGGGTTTAGCAAACACAGTCTAGAAAGTATCTATAACAACTTGTATGGCACGATCCATTGGTGCCCTTCCTTTGGAGTTGACAACCTCCATTAGCTGTAACCAGACCCTTTTTCCTTCCACAAGAGTAGCCTTGCTTATCTTCTAGTCTTCCTCAAGAGTGTTCTCGGGTAGCTTAAGGCCTTGCAACCATAAGTGCCTCCCATTGATAGAAAATCTCATACTTAATTATGCAAAATCCCACTGAATAGTACCCAAACTTCTCAACTAATCAACCCCTAATACAATATCACACCCTCCCAGGGTTAGTAAATAAAGATTGGCTACAAAGTCACTTGCACTTCCAAGTGGCTCCCTTCCACTGGTAGTTTTTCCCTTCTTGCTACATATATATATAACTATGCATACTACTAGTATCGATCAAAACAATAAGTGTATGCTGATTTAGTTTTCCAACTAACCTCATGATTTTGGGTGAGGGTTCTCCTGCTATGGCTTGCAGAGAAATGCTCGACAACTCTACTTGCTATATTGCTAGAGCTACCTCTTTGTCAGGTTGGTTGGGGGCCCCCCATTTTCTTCATTCTCTTCATTTGCATCTATCTCCAACTCCACACCTTTTAACAGATACATTTTTGGTCTACTACACCTGTGTCCTTGTAGCTATTTCTCATCATAGTAGTATCACTATGATATCCCATATTTTAGTTTATTTTAATTGAAAGATTATTTTAATTAATTTAAATATTGGTTCTCTTGTTTTAAATTTATTGGCTTTCTCGTTGGGTTTATTTTATGATTTTTTTAAGTTGTGAAATTTATTTTGATATGCTTTCTTAATATTAATTATTGTTTTGTATTTAAATTGCTCTTTAATTTAAATTAGTTTATTTGTGGGCTTTAGAATTATTGTGTTATTGAATTTTTATTATTATTTTATTTTAGCTAGTCACTGCACTTAAATTATTTTATTCAACTTACTGTTTTGAAATTCTTTTTATTAGATCATTTTTGTGACTTAAGTTGTAAGGACTGTACCTCATTTATTTCCCTCACTTTTTCTTTTTCTCTTTTTTTTTTCCTTTCATTCTTCTCTTCTTTTTCCCCTGCCTTTTCCTCCTGCGCGCGAAGCTCTCCTCCCCTCTCTTCCTGTCCTTCTTTTGACCACCCACAGTGCCACCGTACGCTGCCTGTTGGCATCACTAGCCTCCCATTTTCTTCCCCTCCAGCCGACGAGCACCCCCCTTTGTTTCGAGCTCCTCCCTCGCTGCCGTTAGCCTCCATGCACGGCTTCAAGTTGCATGGCATTTGTGCTCCAACGCTGTCGTGGCGAGACCTTTGACCACCATCTTTTTACCACATCACCGGCGACCTCCCAAGTACTTAACCCACCCATCCTTAGCTCTGATCCACCACCGGTGAAACCCCTCCATCCCCATTTTCGATTTGGGTATTTTGGCCTCCAACTGCCACCCACAGCCATCCACCAGCACCATTTACTTCATCAACATCTCTAAGCCCTTCCTTAGCCCTCTTGAGTCTTTGTTTGTTCCAGTTCAAAAATTAGGTTTTTGAGACCCACGACCATAGTACAATTTTCACTGCTGTGTGGCTGTGCCACCACCTCTTACACCTCCTTGATCCTTCAAAAATTATATTTTAGCACTGACCCATGTTGTCATCATCCCGACGTCACGATTCTCGCGTTTTCGTACGTGGGAGTCGGGGCGTCACAATCGCAACCCCTTTTTCTCTCCTATCTTGCATTTGGCTAGGGTTTATACATTTGATAGGGTAGAGATTTCTTCTAGGTAGGTTCATATTGGATTTTGGGTGTGTTGGAGGTGCTGGTAGTCTAAGTATGGGGTTAGGTCCAGATAGTCTTAAGGTATAGTTCTTGAAAGAGGTTGGATATGAAGTAGGTTGGACATTGGGGGTTCGGTAATTATGATTTCTCCTCCATACTTCTTTTTTCAATCATGCTAGCCAAAGGCAACCAAGAGGGTGGTTGGTTAAAACATGGTAACTATAATCCTCAATTCATCTCTTAATCCACTTAAGAAAGTACTAATGCAAAAGTCTTCATTTACACCAGTAATGTTATTGGACATGATCTCGATTGTAGCTTGATACTCCTCCACACTACCTGTTTGCGGCAACTTTGTAAATGCTCCCATCAAATCCTTATATGCCAAAGGCCCAAACCTAATGTGAAGAGCCACCAAGAAGTCCTCCCAGCTGACCACTGGACTAGACTCCATCAACCAACTGTACCACGACAGTGCTTTCCCCTCTATGTGGAAAGAAGCGATCTAGAGCTTGTGACCTTTTGGTGTTTGGTAGTAAGAGAAAAATTGTTGCGCCTTTAGTATCCACTCATTGGTATCTCCTCCATCAAAGTGAGAAAAATCCAAGCAAAGTGTCCTTGCCTTAATTCCACCTTGCCCATCGAAAAGAGAATTAGAGTTCATCTTCACATGAGTGTTACCCAATGATCCTTCCAACGATTTAAATCCAGTAGACATTTGCACCAAGTTGTTATAGCTTGAAGCCAAGTTATTGATTTGTTGTATAACTTTCTCCATTAATGCACGTTACCAATCCTGCTCCTTTTTTAAGGAGGATGCCTCCTCATGTAGAGTGGTTACTACCTCTATAAGCTGAGCTATAGTGGTTCCCTCTGCCATATCGCAGGAACGCATCTTTGAGACCAACTTATTATGATCTCTGTAATTAAAATAAAGAGTATACTGGCAATTCAAGGAGCCAACAAGCCTCCAACATTCACTTGGAATCAAATGGGCTAAAATTGGGATTCATTTCATCACCACAGTACAATAAATAGACAAACTTCAATTGACTTAATCCCTAAACGCATGGACTAGTGCAGAGACCCATATCCCATGACTTACAAACAACCCATGACCCATTCAACATAAGTAAAGACCCACTTGGTTAGAAGTCTACCAACGGTAATAATTCTTCATTTGGTGTTGCTAATCGAGTTTGCATTGTTGATGATTCTTCATAGAATATTTTGGCAATTCAGGAGCAGTGTAAGAGCATTAGCATTGGTTTCTCCATATGCAAATGCAAAATCACATGTTTTGGAGATTGTCCTTGTCATTGAAGAAAAACTCCAACATTGGATCGTGCATCTTTGAGTCAAAATAATAATAAAATTATTATTATTGTTGCAATTTCCTAAAATTAATTATATATATATTTTGCAATTAGCACCCACTGCATACATTTGGCATTAAATACAAATATAATAACAAAAAAACATAATTTTTTTATAATAAAATGAAGGTGAAAGTGAAGGTGAAGGTTCTGTTGTGTTGTTGAGGGAGGGAGAAGAGGGGGTTGTGTGTGTGTGTGTGAGAGAGAGAGAGTGTGTGGGAGGAGAGAGAAAAAATTAATAAAATAGAAGCGATGAGTGAATAGTGCATCTCCAAAGAAGTATTGACATTGTTGATAGCTATAGAGATATTTTCATATGCACAATCCAATGTAGTCAATGGTCTAGTTATGCAAATATGTGTTTGCATTTACATATAGATAAACTAATGCCAATGCACTAAGCAATTGACTTTTTTTGCCTCAATCTACTTCAGCAACTAGTGAGATAACTGGGCGTATTTTTATATTGAGAGATTAGGTTCATCCCCAAACCTACCATATTGTTATATGATAATCAAGCAACTTTTTCACATTGATGAAAACCCGATTTTTTGCGAGAGAACCAAGCACATCGAAATAGATAGCCACTTGCTCTGGAATCGAATTTCAATAACCAGCAGAAAGGACTTCTTCTTTTCCATCATATTAATTTAGGCTAGAGTTATTGAAACTCTACATGTTCCTAGTGCACATTAACTTAGTGATATCCTGACCAAACCTCTCGGTGCTGTTCAGTTTCATTTTCCTTTATGCAAGATGGGTGTGATCAACTTGTACTCTCCATCTTGAGGGGGAGTGTTTAGAAGATGAACAAAAGTCAAGTCAACACAAGTTGTTTAGTGTAAAGTCAAGTGTAGTTCATCTATAAATACTTGTACTTGTTCAAAATCCATCTTTTTAATGAGAAATACAAAAAAAAGTATTCTCCTTAATCTGCTCCTTTGTTCTCTCTAGATACTTTTCCCCAATTTCTACCTAGTTCCTCAAATTCTTAGATTAAGCTTTTATGGAGACCCATAATTTTTTTGGAAAAGTCTTCTTGCAAGCAAGTTCGTGCACCAAACTGCGCATCAATGCTGACATGTAAGGCATCCGTTTAATAAAACGGTGCAAATTGAAGACAGAAATGATTTTCGTGAGACAGATGATCTTCTTCTTTTCTCAAAATTTTTCTTTTGTTTTTCTTTTCAATAATAAAAGCCATGTCAGTGTCGGTACATGGTTTGGTGTGCCATACAGCTTGTGCCTAGCAAGGCTCAATTTTTTCAATTAGAAGCGCCCTTCAAGCAAACTCATTAATTGAAAATAAACTATGATATATGTTGCAGTCAGAAAGGCTAGGCCACTCAATCATTGCAACCATGTACGTGCCATAACCACAAAGGAGAAACTAATCATACTTGGTGCAAAAAAATGCTTCTCAATAGATTCAACCTGAGGAAGCCTTTGCAGCCTTTCTTGTAGCCTCTAAAGCTTATAAACTCAAGTTCTCCCATGTATCCTCTGGGAGACTCAGAAATCATTTATAAGACTCTCCAAGATTCGCAAGACCAATCAAATTGGCAATTTGGCCCTATCATCCAGGCCATCCACTTGCTCCTAAAAGTCATCCCAGTTGGAACATCTATTTTTTTTTTTTTGATAACAACCAACAACTTCACTGAGATAAAAATGATTATAGACATTTATCAAATCATAAAGTTTGAGAAAAAAAGTTTGGAATACAATCTCCCCATATTTCAAGATCATCAACTCTCCAGGCATTACGAGCAAGTTCATGAGCTGCTCTATTACCCTCTCTATACACATGTTTAAAAGTAACACAATCAAAACAGCTACAAAGTCTTTTAACTTCAAAAAACAGATTGCCAAGCTTTGAGTTTAACATATCATCTTGCTGTAACGATTGGATCAGCAACAGGCAATCAGATTCTACTTCAATTTGTGCTATTCCCATCGTAGAGCTCAACTGCATGCCTCTGAAAATTGCCAACAACTCGATAACTTCTGGTTCTTCAACCTTAGATTCAAATTTAGAAGCTGCCATCCCCATTTTACCAACTGAGTCCCTTAGAATAACCCCGATACCAGCTTTATGAAAATTGGGGAATATCGCACCATCAGTGTTTAACTTAAGAACACCCTGAGGAGGGGCCTGCCAACTAAACTGATTCCTCATCTGCAGCCTAGAACTGACAACAACAACTTTAAAACTATGTAAAAGACCCAAAGAATGATTAGAAACATAAGTGGACTCAGCCTAACTCTTTCAAACTCAAACTTATTTCTTCTATACCATAAACCCCAAGCTAGACAAAAACATTGCTCCAACATATTAGAATCTATCCCTCCACAAGTTGTAACACCAGATTACTCACTATAAGAGACCTAAGATTTATCAATGAGGGGAAATACTGCACCCAAAGGTCTCGAAGCTGAATACAACTAAAAACTGCGTGAACCAAGTCCTCTACTGAATGCTATCAGAAACTACAAGTAGCATCTGTAATCACCTTTTTCCAGTACTAGATTTTCCTTAGATGGTAAACTGTCCTTACATAACCGCCATGCGAAGACTTTGATTTTGTTTGGAACCTTCATCCTCCACAAAACTTTCCATAAATTATGTTGCCTCCCCCTCGAAGAATACTTTGTTGTATTAGAACCCATCTGTGTCATAATAAATTTGTAACAACTTTTCATTGAAAACTATCCATTCCTTTCCTGACTCCATATCAATTTATTACCTGTTCCTTCAGAAAAAATAAGGACTTTGTTTATATCATTCACCACTGTTGGATTGAAGAAAGTTCTAATTTTTGGAAGATCCCACCCCCTTGTTTCTTCATCAATGATAGAAGCCACAACAACCTCTCCTTCGTGTACTGGAACTTCAAATTCTTGATTCCAAAAAATTTGACTTTGAAAAATATCTAGCCTTGAAAATTTTGTATAACACAGAATTAGTATTTTGTATCAACCTCTAACCTTGTTTTGCAAGTAGAGCAAGATTAAAAAATCTGAGCTTCTTAAACGCCATACCACCTCTACCCTTCCTTTCACACATATTATTCCAACTAATCCAGTGAATCATTCTTTCCTTTTTTTTTGGTCCCCACCAAAATCTTACCATCAAACCTTCCAATTCCGAACAGAAACTTGTAGGTAGAAGAAAACAGCTCATAGAATAAGTGGGAATAGATAAGGCAACAACTTTTAGTAAAATCTCCTTACCCCCTTGAGACAACATTTTCTCCTTCCAACTTTGCAATTTTTGCCATACCCTCTTCTTTATAGATTGAAAGGCCCTTGTTTTTGATCTACCAATAATTGGAGGTAAACCAAGATATTTCTCATACTGCTGTATTTCACTATTTCCCCATAACAACCGAAGCTCTTCCCTTACATGCCTACCCACATTGCTACTAAAAATCATGGAAGTTTTCTCCTTATTAATTTTCTGCCCAGACACACTCTTATAAATTGATAGGACAGTTTGAACTCTCATATTCTCCTTTACTTCGGCCTTACAAAATATAACACTATCATCCGCAAAAAGCAAATGATTAATATTTGGAGCACCCCTACATATTTTAATCCCAGAAATGTCCCTCCTTAAAACCTGCTGCATTCAATAAAGAAGAAAGCCCTTCAGTACAAAGCAGGAAGATAAGGAGACAACGGGTCCCCTTGTCTCAACCCCCTACTAGGAATGATTGGTCCCTTTGGTTCCCCATTAACCAAAACAGAAAAAGAGACCAATTGAATACAAAACATCACCAAAGAAACAAATTCTGGCCTAAAACCCGTCACTTCCATCATCTTTTTAATAAAACTCCATTCAACTCGATTGTAGGCCTTATTCATATCCAGTTTCAGAGACATAAAAACTTTTTCTCCCTTTTTCTTTGTGCTTTAAAAAATGTACTAACTCATAAGCAATTAATAGCTTATCAATAATTAAACGCCTCGGCACAAAAGCACTTTGACTCTCGCCAATAATACTAGGCAAAATAGATTTCAACCTATTTGAAATAACTTTGGAAATCAATTTGTATGCCACATTACAAAGACTAATAGGCCTATAATCAGAAACCACAGCAGGATTTGTCTCCTTTGGAATGGGAGTGATAAAAGTATGATTAAGAGATCGAGGAAAAACACCTGAATTCAAAACATGTAAAACAACTTCAAGGCCAGAATTGCCCACCACGTGCCAATATTTTTGAAAAACAACCGGAGACATCCCATCAGGACCAAGAGCTTTGGAAGGATTCATTTTAGCCAAGGCCCTCTGAACTTTAGCTGCAGTATACCTCAGACTTAACCCCTCATTCATGACTGGAGTTACTCTACCAGCGAGAGACTCAAGATATGCAGCATCTCCACATGGATTTGAACTTGTAAAGAGAGTTTCAAAATATTGCAAAAGAACTCTATCCCTCTGCTCACCATACTGCCATACCCGTTCATCATTTTGAATTTTTATCAGTCTATTTTTGCCCCTTCTCTGTGTTGCCTTCCTGTGAAAATAGCTAGAATTTTTGTCCCCATCCTTGAGCCACAACGCCTTGGACCTCTGCCTCCACATCACCTTATCCCTTCCCATCCATTTCTGCACCTCCTCTCTAGCCCTCTCATGATCTTCCCTTTGTTCTCCCACTGGATCTGAAACATGCAACAACTCCATATTTTGTCTTGCCAACATTAATTGTTTCTGAACATTACCGAAACAATTTTTATTCCAACTATGTAACTGAGTTTCGCACTCCTTTATCTTATCCATAAGCCTGAGCATACTATTCCCCTCATTCCCTCTCCTCCATGTAGACCTGATAATGTCATCACAAGCCTTCTCACCTATCCACATCTCCTCAAACCTGAACTGCCTTCTACCCCTTATAGCACCCCTTTCCCCTTCAGTATTCACCCAAAAAGGAATGTGATCAGAATAAGCTTTCACCCCATGAGTCACAGAAGCACTAGAGAATTTATTCCCCCATGAAATAGACGCCAGAGCCCTATCCAGTCTCTCACTAACACCTTGAGATCCACCCCTCCTATTACTCCATGTAAATTTTGTCCCCCTAAACCCCATATCCCTCAAAGCACAATCATTTAACACATCCCGAAAAGCTGAAATTTGCTTATATGGCCGAGGTCTTCCACCCCATTTCTCATGGTGATGCAAGATTTCATTAAAATCACCAATAACCAACCAAGCTTCACCATTATTCCTTCCAAGGGTTGTAACAAATCCCATGTTTTGTATCGTTGAGCAACTTCTGGAAACCCATAGATTCCAGTAAAATACCAAGACCCAATCCCAGAATCCTCTTCGATCAATGCATCAATAAGGCATTGAGAATAAGAAATAATTGACAAATTAACATCCCTACCCCACAACAAAGCAAGACCCCTCTTCCGACCTCTACAATCAACCACCAAACGATTTGCAAACCCTAATTTAAATTTATATGTTTCTCGTAGTGCAAGATCCAATGAGAATGATCATGATCATGATCTGATAAAAAGTGATGCATGCATCCTCCCTTCATATGGGAAGCTTTAATTCCCGTTTCTTCTCCCCTTCCATTCTCTCCTTGTTTCTACAGTGGAAAGGATCCCCCATTAATGTACATTCCTTTGATCCAAGCACTATTGACTAGTTATTGAAATATTTATTTGCTTATATAAAAGAAATAGTTTTCAATAAAAACATACATATATTAATACTACAGCCACCAACATCCCATTTCAACTCAAATAAAAAAAATATCATTAAGGAAAAGCTCGGATTCTTTGATATATAAATGATTAAGTTTCTAAAGATACAACTTATACAAATTATTTTCATTTTCTAAAATTTGTTTGAGAACCCTAGCTATGAGATATATGCCAAACAATCTTCACTGGTACGTACTGGAGTTGGTTGATCATGAGGCCGCTAGCTAGGAGTACCACCTCCAAATTGGCGTCAAACCCAAAAAATCATTGGCTGGCTAGCTACCATGAACCCAACTGATCAAATACTCGGCCCATATATACATATATACACAATACTCATGCACCGTGCATCATGAAAAGCTAGCCATCCTCCTCGTCGGCCAGAGATGATATTGTTAAGGCTGGCATAATATGCATGGCATGGCTTGGCCTGCGACTCGACTCATCATGCATGTGTTCGAACTCGTGATACCTGCACAATTCAATTAATGATCAGAAGAAGAACAAGTGTTTGGTGTAGACCTTCTTGGGTCGATATTTGACCTAAGCTTAGCTAGCTTGCTTGTTGTGACAACGCTTATAATAAGCTTGCTGGCTATTTATGTGTCCTTTTCAGTTTGTTCTAAGAGAGAGTATGCTAGTAATAGTACTAGATCAGAGAGTTTCCTAATTTTCTCCCTTTAATTTTTTGTTTTTAAATTATATATAGTGTAAGGCATTAAGGGGGCAGAGAGTAGGGGTGTAACCGGTTTGGTTTTGGATAAATTTTGAAACCGAATCGGTATACATCAATTTTGAGTTTTGAAGAACCATACCGCACCGGTTACATTCTTAAAACGGTAGTTCCGGTTTTACTAATTCCGGTTCAATTTGGTCTAGTTTTCTGGTTTTAATCATCTACCATTAAAAAAAAAAATACTGCTGCCATAAAAAATCTGCTATAAAAATATAAAATCTGTTATATAAAAAAATCTGCTATAACAAAAATCTGCTACAAATACTCTACTATAATACTATAGTAATACTAATACTAATACTAATCATATATACTATGCTAATACTAATACTATAATATAGTTATCTCCATTTATATAGTTATTTATATATAGTGGATTACTAATAGTGATATACTAATACCAATAGTTATTTAACTACTAATACGTTAGTGTCTAACTTATTTATATATTTGATTATATATGTTAGTGATAATAATTAACATGCTAGTGGTTACATGTTATATGCTAGTGATAATATATTATATGTTGGTTGCATACAGTTTTTATATGAGTGTATGTGATCAAATGTATAGAAATGTATTTATGAAAAATAATATATATTATAACTTATTATGCCATAAAATGTATTGATCCTTGATATATATAGTTTATATTAATAATATATGATCAAACAAATGTTCATGTTTAAGTTTAAAATTTAATGTTTAAAATTAAAATTTTTAATGTTATATGAAATATTATATTAAGATTTATAACATTAATTTTATGTTATTTGATTATTATGAGTAACAGGATTTTAAAACTTAGTCTTATATTAATTAGCAATTTAACATATAATAAAAAATTATTATATATATTATATAAAAATTATATATAATAAAAATAAATTTTATATAAATAAAATATATATGAATTGGTTCGGTTCGATTTGATCCGGTGCTAGAAGAAGGGAAATCGAAACCAGACCAATTCTAATTGATTTTTCAAAAGATAAAATCGATACCGGACCAAATCGGACACCGATTTACCAGTTTTTTTTTTTTTTTCACTCCTAAGAGAGAGTTGTTTATGCTTTTGAAAAGTATGCTGATTTTTATAGGAAATTATATTATTAGGAATCATTTCCTTTTTTTTTTTTTTTCAGTTTTGAGATATCAAGTTAAAAAGAAAAACAACTTATTTTCTTTTCTCCCAAAATATCTTTGGGGGCCCACCTAACTAGATCTGTTCTTGAATTTGATGATCATCTGATCTTCAATCTTTTTTTACTTTTGAAAATAGTTCTTCGCTCAGGTTGATTTTATTCCAAAACCCTAAGGATATAGGTAATTTGGTGGTCCATATGTTATGACCAAATCAGACGTGACATGTGGCACTATTAACAAAAGAAAACAGGAGAAACACAAGCAAAAAAAAAAAAAGAAAAGAAAAAAAGAAGCAAATATAAATATTTACAAAAAACTAGAAAAACTTTCTCCATTGATCAATGTATATTTTTTTAAATATGGTCCAAAATGGGAAACTATATATAATATACATATGGAAATTAAATATATTTTTGAAAATAAATATGGAAAAATATAGCTAAATTCAAAATTATTCTCTGAAAAGTTGAAAACTGTGTGCATGGAATTTTCTCGAGATCACGCAATTATATATATAGCTATACCCTAGAAAGTGAAGAAACGACAACGAGTTGATCAATTTGGAATAAAAGAAAAGAAGAACATATAGAAGACGTAGAAGGTCAAGGAGGAATAAAAGGGTCGGTACGTACTGGGAGCTGGGAGCAACCAACACTCCCAGCTCGCTCACCGCGCGCGCACACACACATATAGATATATATATATATATACCTAATACTTTACTCACTCACTCTACCAATCGAGCACAGGGAAAACCACCAGTCCAAGTCAAAAGTTAAAGTTGCACTTTACATATATCTAACCCTCGTCAGGGGTACTCAGGAGTAACCTCCGCCACTATTAGATTCTCCTCCTCGATCTTCGCTCCGTTTAATTAATTAGGGTTCTTCTCTTTCCGTGCACGCTTTCATCGTCTATGATTTTCTAGCTGTAGGGTACTCGACATAAATATCAATGAGGAAACCTTGCTGTGACAAGGAAGAGACTAACAAAGGAGCATGGTCCCGGGAGGAAGACCAGAAACTCATTGATTACGTCCTAAAACATGGTGAAGGTTGCTGGCGTTCACTTCCTAAGGCTGCTGGTACCTCTCTCTCTCTCTCTCTCTCTCTCTCTCTCCTTTTAATTATCTTTTCGAGCTATGCAATCCCTGTGACAGCATGCTTTAAAGCCTCGGCCTCTTCCGACGTTCTTTATTATTGCTGCTATTAATGCTTTTCTCCTCCTCCTTATGCTTCTGTTCTTGCTTTTGACAAATAAAATTATGATTATCCCTTACGTAGATGATGATGATCATACAAAGCCATAAGGATTTAAGCTAAAAAAAGGGGGGAAAAAGGAGCTAGCCTTTGGCTAATTGGTTTGATATAATTTTGTTTTTCTGTTGATTAGGGTTGCCTCGTTGTGGTAAGAGTTGCAGACTGAGATATATAAATTATCTGAGGCCAGGTCTTAAACGCGGCAACTTTGGTGAAGATGAGGAGGACTTGATCATTAGGCTTCATACACTTCTAGGGAACAGGTGCGATATATATATATATATAGCATATTTTTTCTCCAAATCATTTCTAAAACTTGGATAATTTGTTCAAAATAAACCAGAAAAAGATTGGGGGATTTCCTGTAGGTGATATAAATTACCTTTCAAACTTCTTTTTCTAAACAGATTATTGATAGTTTTTTGTTGTTTATGATTTTTCAAAACATGTTAATTAAGAATTTAGTAGATTCATAATTGATACAGATGGTCACTGATAGCCGGAAGATTGCCGGGAAGGACAGACAACGAGGTAAAGAACCACTGGAATTCTCATATCAGGAAAAAGTTAATACAAAAGGGAATTGATCCCAATAGACCACATAATTATCAGCTGGCACGGACAGAAATTTCTTGTAGTAGTAGTACTACTGCAAAACCGAAGTTCCTGTCCTCCAAGAATCAGGCATCTAAGCTGCCAGACTTGAATCTTGATCTTACCCTAAGCACTCCAAGCACTCGTCTGGAAGATAGCAAAGCATAGAAAACTTGAAAATTAACTGCAGCTCCTGGCCTCCATCGCCTTTGCTATCAAAAAATTATATATATATATATATATGATCACTTGGTGCTAGAGACATGATCAGGAGACTAGCTAGAAATAACATCCAGTTGCTTATCTCACGTATTTTGACAGTGGAGTTATAGCATCATGAGAAAGAAGCTATATATGGCGAGAGATTGCATGTATTTTCTTAGTCTGTCTCTCTCTCTATATGCCAATATTATAGCTACTAATTAGTTTAAATATAAATATATGCAGCTTTGAACTGGGAAAATATGTATTTGTTTGCAGTTTCAAATGACTCGGCTTGTAAAGTAAAGTTTTCTTTGTTTTGATTATTACTTGCTCGAAAAGTGCAGTTTACTGTAATATTTTCTGTGAAGTTTATTTGACTACAACGGGAAGTCGTTGACAATTGAGGACGTTCTTATTAGTTGATTTTTTTTTTTT